>VMBQ01001906.1:97810-143625 GCA_007657795.1 Dreissena rostriformis | reverse complement strand
GAAAGGCCTTGTCCATATACACATGCATACCAAATATGAAGGTTATATCTCAAGGGACATAGAAGTTATGAGCATTTTTCGAAACCTAAACGCAGATTTTGAAACCTAAACGCAGACCCCTTCTTCAAGGTCAAGGTCACAGGGGTCAAAATTTTTGTGCGTATGGAAAGGCCTTGTCCATATACACATGCATACCAAATATGAAGGTTATATCTCAAGGGACATAGAAGTTATGAGCATTTTAACTTAACCGGACGCCGACGCCAACGCCGACGCCGACGCCGACGCCGACGCCAAGGTGATGACAATAGCTCATAATTTAAAAAAAAAAGATGAACTAAAAAACAATAACAACAGCACTCCGTCCAACCAAAAGCTTTCCGGGGAAGGTAAGAATGGAAAAAAAGACCTACGCGAAAACGTGTAAAAAAATGACCTTCGCGACTGGGCTTTAAGATTGAAAAGTATGAAAACGTATAATTACTCGCCGCGCGTCAACAGCCCTCACATGACCTGTTATACCCCCGTCACACCGGACTGGCGTCCTTACGGCGACCCAGGTTGCAGTTAGGACGCCATAGACGCCGGAGGGACGCAGTAAGGACACAAAGGGACACAGTTAGGACGCCGAAAATTGCTCAGGACGCGAGCCCACGGCGACCGCTTTGAACATGTTCAAAGTGGTCGCCGAAGTCCGGCGTTTTTACGGCGTTCTGTTAAGGACGTCGTAGGGACGCCGTAGATACGCAATAGTCGTAGTTGGGACGTGGTAGGGTCGCTGTAAGGTCGCCATGGACGTCGTGTGGTCGCCGCTCAAACACACAGAAAATAATCATTGACTACAAGGCGACTATACGGCGACCTTATTGCGACTTTAGTACGTCCTTTGTACGTATATTGCGTCCTCAGAACGACTATGGCGTCCTTACTGCGACTTCATTGCGTCCTTACGGCGTCTATTACGACCCTACTACGACTATGGCGTTCCTACTGCGACCCCAGTACATCTTTAGGGCGACCATATCAACGCCTATACAAAAGAATATGGTTTCTTTATTTTCTTCATTATGTTCCTCGGCGCCTTTCTGAGAAAATGAATAATTTACTTATTGCACAACACATTCTAAATCTTCAACAGAAACAGATACTTGACCAACAGCAGGTGGTATTAGGCGTAGTGAGAAGGCAGGCCAGACGGATGCTGGGTTAGACCTTCGTTAGGAGATATTCGGAGGGATCAGTTTGGACACTTCAATCGTCTAATGCCTGAGTTAAGACAAGAGGACCCAGCTGCATTCTAAAATTTCTTAAGGGTTCCACCAGAAATGTTTGACGAGCTGCTGATAAGGCTTCGCCACCGCATTTCCAAGCAAGATACAAACTACACAAAAGCTATCGATACGGGAACAAAATTGGCAGCAACCCTACGCGATCTGGCGACTGGCGATCTGTATGCCAGCATGAAGTTTGACTTTCGACTTCCGGCCAATACACTGTCCCTTGTAGTGAAGGATGTGTGCCAAGCCATCGTCGACGAATACAAAGATGAGGTTATTAAGCAGGCCTTTTTCTGTCTATTTGGGGAAAAAGTACCTAGCAAATTGGGGATGTTTCGAGTCGCGAAATCTTCCAAATTGGGAAGAATTTCCATCGACAAAAGCATTATTTGGGCATGGGGTTTTCCAGCCATTTTGGATAAAAATCATATAAATTATGGTTATATATTTTGTAGGTTGTTTAAAAAATGAAATTGCGATAGATTTAGAGTCTAATAATCATAAGTCATAAGACACTTCTTTCTAAAAAAAGATTATTATTTTATTTTTTTTAAATTGGGATTTTTTTTGAAGAACGTGGAAAACATATCATATTTGGCAAGGGGAATGGGTCCGACTACCGGACCCGTGAGATAGGCAGAAAAAGGCCTGTTAAGTGTCCTACAACGCCTGAGCGCCGCTGGAACGTCCCTCACGCTCGAGGTGCTTTAGATGGAAAGCAATTAGAAAGCCCCCTAGTAGTGGAAGCCTTTTCCACAACTACAAGGGGTTCTTCTCCATTGTGTTGATGGGATTCGTTGATGCCGATTATAAATTCCTTTGGATAGATGTGGGGGGAGATGGATACATGTCGGACGCCATGATCTACAACAACTCGGAGCTAAAGGAGTGCCTTTCTAATGGATCTATAGGTCTTCGGAGATGGTGAAGGACTAGCTACTTTTTGGGGTTTACCCCACCCAGGCATCTTATTTCTTGGCATTATTGATTTTTTTTCGCTGCACGCATCGACGATTGGAAAGAAAATGAAATTTCTCCAAAAAAACCGGTCTTTTATACTACCAGTATGGTCGCCGTGTGGTCGCCGCACAGTCGCCGTACGGTCGCTGCGGAGACGCCATGGTCGCAATAAGAACGCAGTAATAACGCCAAGGACGCCGCTCAGACGCCGTATGGTCGGCTTTGGTCGCCGTAAGGACGCAGCACGAACGCGGTAAGGTCGCGAGGGACGTATTTAGGACGCCGTGAGGACGCGCAGAACGCCATAAACAAGGACTCGGGTGTGACGGGAAGGCCAAAAACAGCATTTTTACCGAAAAAGTCATTGGCGTCCTTACTACGACAATCAGAAATTACCAGAAACAGTCTTAGGTCGCCGTAAGAACGCCAGTCCGGTGTGACGGGGCTATAACAGAGAAAAATTGTGAAAACGCGAAACAACTCGCTGTGCGTCAATAGTTCGCCAATGGGCTGTTAGATTTGACAATGAGAATCAAAGCGCTGATAGTATGAAAGACGTTGTCGATAAATTAACAATCAATAAAGTATAAAGCGAATGTTGATGCATTTTGTATTGATTTACACTTAACGATATGTTTCAATAAGTTTCATTGCCTCGCTTCAAATGTTTTCTTAATAATAAGAAACTCGAAATCACAATTACTGTAAATATTCTATCGTGTTTGAGTAGACATCGTTCATGTCACACAAAGAAAGGGTGATTTCTTGTAAGATATAAGGGTCAATACCACTTCTAAAGTTGAATTATCTCCCCGGAAATCAGGGAAATATGTATAGTTTAAGTAGGAAATGAATAGTGTACTGTAGTGGTACCAAACTGACTAAAGATGTTTAGATGTATAGATAAACATACATGTATCATACGGAGCGGTATACATTGCGACATTCAAATAAGTCTCGCTCTGGGAAAACGGGGCTTAATGCATGTGCGTAAAGTGTCGTCCCAGATAAACATGTGCACAAGGACGACACTTTCCGCTTATATGGAAAGTGTCGTCCATGATTAGCCTATGCGGACTGAACAGGCTAATCTGTGACGAAACTTAAAGCAAGTTGTTTTCCCAGAACGAGGCTCGCACTCGTGCACACTTACGCCTAAACCACGGGAGAATGGCGCCAGGTACTTGATAGGACTCGTCATCGAGTTGATTAACACGGCAGGGGCAAGGGCGGCAAACAGCTTCACCTTTGCGGCGTACGAGGTGTTAGAAGACAGGAGCGCGTACATGATGGCGCCACCTTGCGAGTGGCCGCTATAGAAGAGGCTGTTGACGCCTGTAATAGCTAGTATCCGGTCAATGGCGGCCGGAAGGTCCCGTTGCGCCATCTGGTCCCAGCTTAAACACATTAAGGACTGTTTATTAATAAATATATGCGAATGAACCATTGTACAAGCTTTAACAACTGCGTATGCAGTATAGAGTGATTTGAAAACTTGTTTTTATCAAATGTTCATTGAAGTATTCAAATGACTTTCTTAAAGTTGGTATCTAAGCAATCCAATTTTATGATTTGGTTCCTCATTCAATGTTTTATTCAGTCTAGTAGAATTCACACACATCATAACATCCTATAAAAAGTACCTGAACTGCCAGAATTCCTTGTCCGTAGCATTCAGTGTCTTGTGGCGGCGTCCGTACGTGTTTCCGCGGCTGTTTCCTAGCCACACGTCGAAGCCGGCGTCCGCCAGCATGAAACCGAGGCTGTCATTGGCGAAATTATTCACCCAGCAAGATGAGATAGAGAGCAGACCGTGCCAAAGAAGCACTACCGGTCGAATGTCGTCTGCAATTTAATAACTTGTAAATGTAAAACACATATCAATACTTTCCCGCGGGTGAGAATCGACTGACTGAGGCAGGGAATTATCAAGTATAGTTTTGTGGATGTCGGGAATTTTACATCCTAGAGCTAGGCAATTTGATTTTTAATTTTTACTCCCATGAATACTTCCTCGATGGTTGGGAGCGACGGTCCGACGCAGAAGAATTTGATAAAAAAAAATGTTGGCTTCTTATGGTGTTCCGTAATTGCCAGAAAAAAGTACTTGGAAAGTGACTGAAGTTCCGTCTTATACAGAGCAAACATCGACTTCCGGCATTAAAGGAACATAATTGCGGAAAAATTTGATACGCCAGAACAAAAATCACCCACATGCAATTGAATGATTTTATTATTTTGATTTCTGGCATTATTTGTTACGATTTGATAAGACTTGGTTAGATCGTTTGACAGTTCACATGATAACGTGTGATTTACAGAGATTTGGCGAGACGTAAATTGACATGAGGAGATCTAATGAGATTTGACGTGGTTTAAATGTTCATGACGGGATCTGATGATATTTGACCAGATTTTAACTGACGTCAAGAGATACCACGTGATGATATTTGACGGGATTTTAACTGACATCACGAGACATGACGATATTTGGCAACATGTTATCGACTACACAAAATACTTGACCTACTTGACGGCTTATCAGCCCGACCCCTGGGAATCCGTTGCACGGTAAGGATGTAGCCGTCACTTGTGACCACGTCATACTCCTGCACGGGGTACCCCTTGCTCCTGATCAGTCCGCTCTATAATTGACATGAACATCGTGTTTTATTACAAAACAATTCACTGAAAGGTAACTCAATATTGAAAGCAAATTTGTATTTATTCTAACAAACTTTGTCTGAACATTCCTGGTAGTAAAACGTCTCAAGAAGAACAGTCAACTATTAAAGTGAATAATTATGAATTATTTTGAGCAAAAACATTTTTAAAGCTGCACGTCAAAAACTAACATCACGTGTATTACGTTGTTGTAGCTGGTGGTGGTGGTGATTTTGTTTGTCTTTTAACACTATCTACTTGAGGGCAATATTGCGTGTTTTTTCCGTTCATTTTTTCCGTAACGCATTCGGTACGGCACGAGCATGTCAGATTTATGTATTGACAATGCGCGATATTTAGGTCGAATATGGTTAATACCTTTACAATCATTCTATTACGTTCGGAATATTTGATACATCGGATATAGCCTAAACAATAAATAGGATTATATTGCGATTAGGCTAAGCAAGGGAAATCACTTATATTTGCTACCAAAACGAACAAATCGGAGTTGTCTTTCTTATGCAATAAGTACGGGCACTGTACAGATGTATTTTACTTTCGGGTACTTGACAAAGCGTTTAAGGAGATAAACATTGAACTAGAGATCAATACACGGATTTGTTTAAAAACAAACTTCAACCTACCTTTATCTTTCGGAAAAGAATAGGCCTTTAAACAGGCAAATAATCTGTTGACACTACATGTACATATATCAAGAAATTGATTTTTTTAGTTACAATCCCTTTCATAAAGAGATGAATAATTACGTCAACAGATGTACAAGTCAATCCAAGTTTTAATTAAAATTATAATATAAAATAGACATGTATTTTTAGGAGCTGCGAGAAACCAAATTTGATACACTTGCATTAGAAATTAATTAATCAGCGATGAGATTGGTGCTAAAAATGTATGTATCGTAGAAAAATGCTATAGCAATGCAATGATGCCCGCGATACGTAATACCGACCGGGTCTAGGTTGCATTTCCTCTGCAACTTTCAGAAGCATCCTAGAGCTTTCCTTTTCAATCATTACAACAGCAGCAAACATAATTATAAATGCCATTAAAAACAGATCCAATTTAAATACGCTATGATTTAGCTTTCGTGCACTTTCGGTAAATTGCAAACACAGAAACAAATGGATTGCAACCGTACACTTACCGTGTTATATTTTTCATCGGGATCGACGGGTCCTTCCTGGCGCTTAGGGAAGCTGAAGAAAAACCCAGCGACCTGATGGTGCAGACATATAACCGCGAAAATCAACACGATCGGCGCTCCTCTCATGGTGTGTGTGATAGTTTTTTTCCTCTCAATGTCTCAAACTTTTGGCCTTGGCTGGTTTAAGTACCCTCTTATCAGAAAGCCTGACAAATGCGGCCGGCATCATTATCGGACGGTGTTTTATTTAGAACATGTCTTTAGTTCACTAAGCAAGCGTTCGCCAACTATGTCAATTCGTGTTTGTTTTTGACACGCACGTAGATTGACACATACACTGTTCATGCAGTAAGTAGCACGACAATTAGTAGTCCGGTTCAAATGAGGCAACCTTTCCTGTCAAATATTAAATTCATTACAATTGAGCCTCGGTCTGGGAAAACGGTGTTTAAGGCGTGTGCGTAAGGTGTCGTCCCATATTAGCCCGTGGCTAATCAGGGACGATCATTCTGCGTAAACTGGATTTTCGCAAAAAAATCCTTTAAACAAAAAATTCCATAAATAGGAAAGTGTCGTCCCTTATAAGCCTGTGCGAACTTCACAGGCTAGTCCGGGACGACACTTTAAGTCAATAAATGTGCGAATTTATGCGAGGAAACAGTAATATTGAGCATTTACCATGCTATAAAACATCCATTATATGCATCATTTAACGAAACGATTGAATAATTTTGTAAAGTTCTGTTGTTATTGTTATCGCGTATTTTGTGACACTACGAGGATTGCTTTTATAACGTATAAAATACACCACTGTCTGTATTAGCACGGATGGCCGGGTGGTTTAAGTGGCAGTATTTTACTCCAAGGTTTAGTGGTTCAATCCCAGTCGAGGATTACTTATTTTTTGTATATATATTTTTTATTCTTTTTTTTTGTTACTTGAGCTTTTAAGTTCCAATGTGAACATTTATCAATGTAACGCATTATATGACAAACTTCAATACATGCCAAAATCTGTGAAAATGCTCCTTTAAGCCCCGTTTTCCCAGAGCGAGACTCAGATACTGTTATTACGTGTAATATTCAATCTTCTTGTACACAGTGTTTGTTATCCTGAACCTTCTCAAGATCGCGACTTTTGGGCAAGGAAATATATGGGTCGCGCTCTGCGAAAAGGGAGTTTAATGCATGAGCGTACAGTGTCGTTCCAGACTAGCCTGTGCAGTCCGAACAGGCTAATCAGTGACGACACTTTCTGCTTGCATTGTATTGTTCGTTTAAAGGTAGATTATTCTTGACGAAAATCCAGTTTAGTCGGAAAGTGTAGTCCCTGATTAGTCTGTGCGGACTGCACAGGCGTATCTGGGACGACACTTTAAGCACATGCATTAAACCCTATTTTCGAGGCTAATATATATTAATTTTCAAAGATAAACAAGAAGCCGGATTTGACTTCCTTTAAATTTCATAAATTTTAAGCATTTGTTTCCATTTACACTAAAATGCATCTGGACTCTGGTCCAGCGAATTTAATAACATAAAAAAAAATGTATCACTAAATTAACACCCATCGTATCGTTAATTAGCCATAGAACCGTCAAGCAATAACACATACAATAAAGTAATACAGTAAACACCGTATCACATGCAGCCAATTCATATTATTTGTGTCGTGTTCTGAGAAAACTGGGCATAATGCTTGTGCGTAAATTGTCATCCCAGATTAGCCTGTGCAGTCCGCACAGGCTAATCAGGGTCGACAATTTCCGCTTTTATGACATTTTTCGTTTAAATGAAGTCTCTTCTTAGCAAAAATCCAATTTAGGCGAAAAGGGTAGTCCCTGATTAGCCTGTGCGGACTACACAGGCTAATCTGGGATGACACTTTACGCACAAGCATTTTGCCCAGTTTTCTCACAACACGACACATTTAGTGCACACATTAATAACATTAAATATGATGAAGGACAGACTTTACACGAGTAATTCTAACCTTTTTTTAGTATGACGTTCACACACTAATAACATCAATAACATCCAAATCAGCACAGCAACATAGTGTTTACCTCTATTTACTACAATCAATAAAACGTGGCTCCTTTAAAGCAGTTATTGTTTTTTATCAATAACATTTTTAGACAATAAATCTCAACACTTTCGCACGAAAACATCGGATCACTAGAAACTGTCAAACAAACATGCAACACGCATGTATACACACGTACATGTTAGGGGGATGGATCTATTTGTATACTCAAGTACACGTGGATCTATTTTTAGTTATTACGACGTAGTAACGGTCAATACGGTTAAAAGGTTACACAGATTACAAAGGTTACACATTATGGCTACAAGCCACTAAATCATTGTGTCGCGTCTTTGATTGTCTTAGACGTGTCTTGTTAAGACTTTATTTTTTCTTCTGGTTTAAAAGCCATTTAGCATTCGCAACCAAGCTTCCTGTGGTTTAATATTTCCTATGTGCGTCTGCAACATTTTGGATCATTTCATTGGGTACTGTGTTGAAAGTTGAACGTTTGGGGTGCGTTTATTGAGGTACTGAACTTCTGTCGAAAGCCAATACCGAAACCCTGCTCTGAGGGTGTATGTAGTCTAAATAATAATTAGACTTTATCTACCGATGTATATCGACCGACCGCATCTTTATAGGAGTAAGGGTTTCTGCATTTATGTGAATGCGATTGTCTCAGAGATAAAATTACATACCTTTTTTATTCGAATTTTCGAATGACGTCGGAAATGTTAATTTTAAAATTGATAGTAGGTTTGAAATAAAGGAAAGGCAAAAAACAATCCTTGAAAGTTAGCAGCTTTATGGTGGGACCCTATGGGAATTAGATTTAGTGTAAACACACCTCAGCCGAGTCACGGGTATCTGTACATAGATTGATTCATACCATGGTAGATTTGCATTTGCTTTATCGATTTGAAATCGAAATGTTTATGTTTAAAAATACTGTTTTAAAGGGACCTGTTCATGTTTTGGTAAATTGCCAAAAATGAAAACATTGTTTTAGAGCTGCACATTGTTGTTGTAGTTATGATATTTTAGAGGAAACAGTAATGCTGAACAGTTACCATTCTTTAAAATACCCATTATATGCATCTTTTGAAAATTTTAACACCTGAAAATTTAAAAGCGTTACACACGCGAAACGATTGAATAATTTGGAGAGTTCTGTTTGTTATCATTATATTTTGTGACATTACGGGGATTGTTATATACAGTATAAAATACACCTCTTAATGTATGCACACGAATTGCCGAGTGGTTTAAGCGCTAAACTTTTCCTCCAAGGGTCAGTGAATCGAGCCCCGGTGTGGATTACTGTTTTATTTTTATTTTTTATTTTGTTATTGTTTTATACTGAAGCTCTTTAGTCCCGATGTTTACATTTATCAATTTAAAGCAATTAATAACAAACTTTAAAACATTCCAAAATCTGTGAACAAGTCCCTTTAATTAAGTAAGCATTTTATAAGAATAGAATTATTACAAAACAAAAGGAAATCATGTACATTGTAAAACAGAGTATAAATCTGGCCATACACTTCGAGACTTTTCTAACGCAACACTTTTCACACTTTTATATCTCAGTTATGAGTAAAGTTTATTATTTCAAATTGTAAATGTAATCATTTGACTATATTCTGTGAAAACTCACGATACAATCATTCAGTTTTTTTTAATGATATTTATGTTTTACTGGTGTAGGAAACCCACTTAAGGGGTGTTGCGGCAGTTTTGCTGATTTTTTTCCATCTAATAACTTTTGCTCAAAATTTTTATTCAAGTACTACATACAAATACTAAATGAAAAATGCAATAAAAACATAGGGTTACCGGCTTTGTTTGGATTTTATTCACCATTATATAATATGTACTTTTTCATTAAAACTGAAAAATCTCTAATTGCATAATAATGATTAATAACCTATGAAATTGGAAACATGTAGAGATTATATAAGCTAATATATATCATATACCATTTAAGTAAACCACAAACAACCAAAAAAATGGAGAACACAAGTTAAATTTTAAGAAATTTAATTTTTATAATTTTTATGTCACCCAAAAAAACGTCAATTTTTTACTATTTTAACCACAAAAATGGAATTTAAAAAAGTTCTATCTAATAACTTTTTGCGAAACTGCTCAAATATGTTCATCTACGTATTTTTATCATAAAACAAAAATAAAAAAGGGGGTCACCGCACTTTTAACAGAGCTTTTTTTGTTTAACTATCCCTACCGTCTGTGTCAAATTTCATACAATACAGCAATTAGGCGAAACCCAAGTACCGGTACATAGACTGTTACAGATATGCAAAACAAAAATATATGGTTTACAATCTTAATTGGGATCACAACGGCTTACTTAAAAAAAAACACCACTTATACAATATTTAATCACAAACATAAGACCATACAGTATCAAACTCGACCTTAATCATCAATAACAGGGACTTGTTGACAGATTTCGGCATATTTTAAAGTTTCTGATTAAATGCTTTAAATTTATTAATGTAAACAACAGGACTAAAGAGCTCAATGAAAAAAACAAGAATGAAATAAAAGAAAGAAAAAAAGAATTAAAAAAAGTTAACCGCACCTGGGATCGAACCACTGAGTACCTATTATGAACCTACTCGGTCATTAATTTGTGATGATTCTGATAACAAAACTATTGCGTTGTGATAATAGCATCGGTGTTATATCCTCGGTTAAATAAACTGCCGCAACACCCCTTAAAATGATGAAATTGGAAGAAAAATAAGAATTATATCGCGTTTCACAATTTCCACGTGCAAAAAGATGAAACCACACCTACCCACGTGCTTTTATAAGCGTCCGATCGTCACGGGTGAATGGTTTTATCGTGATATCAAATGATCACATGCACGATTTTAAATCAAAATCTCAACTCATAACTGGGATGTTCAGGTCAAAAAGTGTTGCGTTAGAAGAGTCTCCAAGTATATACCATGAATTTCAATTGTAATAGGTTAAAAGTAAACCAATAATAATTTTTAAATGACAAAACATGAATCATTGCCATATAATTTTGCCATATAAAAAGTTTAAGCGTTTAATCACCAGGATGTTTTTTATCAGTTGTGTTTATACTTAAAAGGCATACATGGAAATTTGTTTAATGCATAAACACGACAGTGGTATTTTGCAGCTGCTTGTCTTGTCGACAACTAGGATTGGATGGATCTACGTCTTCGAAATTGTGGCGTGTTCTGAGATAACTGGACATAAATCTTGTGCGTAAATTGTCATCCCAGATTAGCATGTGCAGTCCGCACAGGCTAATCAGGGACGAAAATTTCCGCTTTTATGGAATGTATCGTTCAAATGATGTCTCTGCTTAGCAAAAGTCAAGTTAAGGGGGAAAGTGTCGTTCCGGATTAGCCTGTGCGGACTGCACAGGCTAATCTGGGATGACACTTTACGCACAAGCATTTTGCCCAGTTTTCTCAGAACTCGCCATAATTAACATCGATGCTTAGAATACCATGCCGTGAAAAAGCGTTCGTTAGGCCCATAAATGGTATGATCTTTTTTTGTTCCTTCGGATTATTCGCCGTTTTCATCCGGATTGCAGTCATATCACGACGGGCAGTTACCCTTCTGACACGTTTTATGTGTCAACAGTTGTACTAGTTCTCAGTACACATACTGATGCCAGTAACTGACAGCTTCCCTACTTTAATCAGAGGAACGGCGAGAATGACGGTATGCAACATGTCAGTACCAATACCCACACAGTTTATCTTTTCACTAGAAGTTCCGTAGTTGAAATGTTAAATTTAAATAATAGACTTGCGGCCATTTCATAATTAACCGTTCGGAACTCAGCAAGTTTTCAAAGGTCTTCCAAACTAATAGCTAGTACAGATTCCCTAGATTTTGTCCCTTCAGAACTGCCATCAGCATATTATAAAAAAAGGACCGATAGCCAAATATGGCTGCCATGAAACTATTGCATGTTTGACATGCTTAAATGTAGGTCGATTTGATATCAACCCATTTATGCCTAACGTCTAGAAAAAAGGGCCTTGGCAAACAGCGTAGACCCAGATGAGACGCCGCATAATGCGGCGTCTCATCAGGGTCTACGCTGTTTGCTTAAAGGAATTTCTGTGAGCAATATTCTAAATATAGAAATAAATATACTAGACATCCCTAATTTTGGAAATAAATTAATCCAATTTAGAAGGATGGGAGAGTCCACTTCGCATAAATGGGTTAACTAGGTGTTCGTCGCGGTAAGACTGACTGTCCCAAAGTTAACTAAGTTGCATAAATGTATACACATGGCAGAGCCATACGTGCCGATTTCATATGAAGTAACAAGTTGTAAAAACGATTTCGGATTTCAGCACGTTTAACTATGGACAAGAAAGACGTTCCTTATTTTTACCTAACTGCATATGTTAAATGTTGGTATATTGTCCCAAGGCATTTACTGCTAGTTACCCACACACGTATGTCTACAGATTTTGTAGTGTATATTTTGTAAACAATTTGGGTTGGTGCATAGGAGAGTTTGTTCCGGTCTTTTTCGGCGTACCTATCTTACTCAGGTTTGTCCTTTATCAACAGCCAGTAAAATGCTGGAGAAAATTCACGGCACTAGACCCGAATGAATAATTAATATGATTAGATTGGCTTCTTTGAGAGAATTCTTCCACAAATCTTGCTACTTATTTTTTCGAGATTACCGATTGTTTTATTTGAAGCTTAAAGTGATTTTAGACGCATCTAACAGTTTATAGGCGTCTATCGCAACCGATGTTTATTTTTGGTGTTTTCACTTCATATACACTTATATTTGTTAATGCAGCATCAAACTACTAAAACAATATACCTTAAAGAGAAAAATAATGCATTTGAATATCAACCGTACTTTCGTTTCGACAACTGACAAAAGAAATGATTCGATGTACGATGTGAATCTAAATTTAGTTTTAGTGCAAATTCCTTCATACGACACAAAGACACAGTTTTGTTTTACGGATTATTTCAATTTCCTGCAACGATATCTATCATACGACACTCGAACACTAACTCCGATCATAATAAAAGAAAGCTTAGAGGACTGGGTCAGTCATGTAAAATATCGAATATAATAGATATTTTTTATAAACAACTGGTAGCAAGATGAGTGCAGATAATTGGTCAGTTACCACATTTTGACTAACTCTTTTGACCTGTTTATTCTTTTCAGCTCAATTCAACAGTGAAACAGTGAAAAATGCGTCTAATATCACTTTAACACTGGAAGGCTCTTTGTTCATTGCATCTATTTTTTTCACGAAATGATGTTTATATTTAAGTTTTCATACATATTTTAATTAAGGCGTGATCAGTGTTTGGAAGACCGATCGTTTCGTTTTCTATGGGTTATGCCTAACCCTCAGGCAGATAAATGTCGTGATGTACACGTTAAAAGTAACTCAGAAAAAAATCTTTCATTAACTACTTATCGGCGTATACTGTATGCGCTTTTAAGTGTGGACACTCGATTGTTAACATTCTATACCCATTCTGTTATTCTAAAGAAAAAAATACATTCGACTGTTTTATTATATTTTATATGTTCACGATACCCTTCCTATAATTATCTTCTGATTCAAATCTCCCAGAGATTATGTTGAGAATGCTGGCTTTCGGCAACTCAATCTGTTCTTAAACAGGCGAACTGTTTGCAAAGACGATTTGCGAAACTACCGGTATTATTAGCTCGATACATATCGATCTCATCATGCCAACGCGAATCAACCTACCAAATATGTCACTATTTTTACGCGTGTGTTCTACCAAAAGGTGTGTTTTAGTTACCGGTAATACAGATTTTTAGCTTTCAGGGATATATTTGACTCGTTATTAATTCTCACTATATTGATTAAGTGCGAGCAAACAATCTATACTGTTTCCGGTTTACATAATGTGTTTAATAATTATAAATAAACAAGATGTGTTTGTGAAACACTATGTCCACTTTTGAGCGATTTTGACCCATAAATTTGACCTTTGACCTTGAAGGATGATCTTGACCTTGACCTTTCACCACTCAAAATGTGCAGCTCCATGAGATACACATGCATGCCAAATATCAAGTTGCTATCTTCAATATTGCAAAAGTTATGGCCAATGTTAAAGTTGGCGCAAACAAACAAACAAACAAACCAACAGACCAACAGACAGGGCAAAAACAATATGTCCCCCAGTATATACTGGTGGACATAAAAATAACCAAAATCATATATTTAATGAACCAAAAACGTGTTACACAATATTGAAGTAAAAGCACAATGCGGTCATAGGCGCGCGGTGTCATGACAAATCGACTTTCTTTAACCTCTCCCCCCTCCTCCGGACCGTATATCCTCTCTAAGGTACCGGGTCCCTTGAATAGTCGGTCAGTGTTTATTTATGCTTGGAACAATTCTCTTTGTTGATTTTAACAAGATAAAATCGAAAACCAAACCCCGTTCATATTGCTGTATTATACATATACATTTTTACATTTTAAAATATTTTGTATGTAAATACAATCAATATTAACTGTGTTCACGTGTGTACGTGATATTAAATATCAAACTAAAATTGGTGACTTGTCCGCAGATTTTGGTATTTAAAAAAAAAAAATATTGTCATTAAATGCATAAAGCGCTACACACTCTTAAGTATTAAATATTTTTAGATTATTGATGATAATCCATAAAAGATGCATACACCGAAATATTATATTGTTTATTGTGGTTCGGCGTAGTTGTATAACCAAGATTTTGACCTGATTGACCTTAATCAACAGCCAATAAAATGTAGCAGAAATTTCCCGCCTGTAGATCCGAATGAATAAAATACTACTACTGCATTGGCCAAATTTAAACATATAGAGATTCATCATTGCGTTTTGCATAGTTACCAGCCGAATGTTGAGCGTTAAGCTATTGTTTCACATATATAAATAATGAGCGGGTTCAAAACTTCTTCACTCAACTCTCATATCAATAGTTTGTGAGCGTGTCCCTTTATGGCAAGCGGTTCGACGCATAATCCCAAGAAACTGAGTTTTTCATGAGAACCTAGGTTCTCATTCTGAGAACCTAGGTGCTCAGAATGAGAACCTATGTTCTTACCAGAACTTATGATCCCAAATGAAATCTTGTGTTCTCATGAAAACTAAGGATATCCGAGAAAACGACGCGAAAAGCTGTCGAGAACCTAGGTTCTTGTGAAAACCTTGGATATCAAATGAGAACATTTGTTCTCAGAATGGGAACCTAGGTTCTAATGAAAAACCTAGTTTCTTGGGATTATGCGTCGAACCGCGCTGAAAATTGGGGTTCTGAAATGATAACTAAGGTTCCCATGAGAATCTAAGTTCTATGTTCCCTGAATAATATGTGTCCCGTATTCCAAACGAGCAAGTTTACGCCGTCCGACGCGTTATTCTGGGAACCTAGGTTCTCATGAGAACTATGGTTCCCAAATGAAAAAAAAAACGGATTATGGCAAGCGGTTCGACGCATAATCCCAAGAAACTAGGTTTACCAGAACCTTGGTTTTCAAATAAGAACCTAGGCTATCGCCGTTTGACGCACATTTTATGATAACTTGGGTTCTGGTGAAAACCTAGGATATCGAATACAAACTAGGGTTCTGGAAGCCATGCGCAATCTTGAAGCGAGAACCTAGGTTCTTAGAATGAGAACCTAGGTTCTCATGGAAAACCTAGTTTCTTGGGATTATGCGTCGAACCGCTTGCCATATCCCTTCATATTAGCCAGAAAATGTAATGTGTTCTTTCATTTACGGTAGCATTTATTTTTATATTCGATAATGCGTACTTATATCATGTAATTATTGCTCTCCCCTTTTGCTCCCTATCCTTATATACTTACAAAAAGTCATGTAATATACTTTTGTATTGACATACAAACATGTTAAATAATTCGGTTCTGCATACGCGTTGGCGTTGCAGCGCAAACAGTGTCAGGTTGCAGGATCACGTTACTTTGTGGGGTTCACATGTAACGTTAATGGATGTCAACACACCGGTTAGTGGTGCCTTTTTCATTTATTTTTTTTTAAACTTTTTTTCTTAAGAATTTCAACTAGCGCATACAAAAAACAGTGTTTATGTTTTTTTTTATGGCAATTTGAAATACATCAGAATTACTTTATTTAATTAGCCTGTGTTCTTAGCCAAAAAGTCGATGTGTACAGCATTCATGTTCACGGTTATGCTGTACGTTACGTGAAATTTTGGCACTAATTTCAGACCTATTCAAGGAGTTATTCTTAAATCTTAAGATATTGGCACAAACTGCAAGAGAAACTGTCTTTTATGTAGTATTTTTTTTTCGTATGTATTTCAAAAACTTGCGAGATTTGCAAAAAAATAAACTTCTTAACTGTGTGTTTACATTCTGTCCAGCCCGGGTGTAAACCCCTGTGAACCCTGTTGATCCTGCACTCTGAGTGTGCACTTCCTTCAAACGTAATATATTGCATCTCGCGGGATATCAAGGTCAGTGTGCGGCCAGTCTGTCGTACCTGAAAGGCAGACTATGCAACCAACGTCGGACCATTTGCTATTAATAGCAAAGTTTGACTGCAATTTTTTTCTTAAAAGTATCGTAGTTTGATTTTGCATTTATAAACGCAAAGCAAAATATAAATATTTGATTTGAATGTATGGAAAAAAGACCGCGTCTTAATGACTTCCGGTGATAACATACCATATATTTCAATCGTGACGGAAAAAAAAAACTAATGTTAAATACATTATATGCCATGTGGGGTAACATATAAAATGATCTGATGGAGTATCATTTATATTTACGTACACACGTGTGCACTTTGAATATACGTATTTGTAATGGATATTTTCGATATGTCTCGAAATCTGCGAATATATGTAGAAAACATAGGCCATGTTATATGTAATATTTACTGATTTATAAACTGTACACATGCGAATTAATAATAGTTCATATAAATATGCAAACTATGTAACAAACAACTCATGCGGTGGATAAGCGACTGACAACAGGAAAAAAACACCTTTGTTTTCAATTTAGTTATTTAACCTTTAAAAATGTTAAACCTTTTTTTCAAAATCAGGTAAGACGCCGACTTTTTTTAAAGATATTTCTTGTTAATCATAAGTGTTTGTTTTCGCTTGTTAAAACAACTTGGTTTACTGAGTGAAATTGACAATTTTTTGTATTTTAGAAGGGCCGTGTTCATTGCAAGTTTCAACGGATAATTTCATGCACTATAAAAACAACAACAGACGTTATTAAAACGTTATACAGAAACGGTTTATTATAACATGAAAGCATTACACGCGCAATTTCATTTCGCGAATGATGTCATTGTAGCACATTTCCGGTGCGTTCATGGCCCACATGAAATCCAGGTGCTCCCATTCGTTGATGATGGTGTGCTTGACCAGACTGCGCAGGCGCGGCACGAGCTTCGTGATGTCAGTGGGCGTGACTAAGGCGTCGTGCGTGCCCGTGTAGAGCAGGATGGGCGTGGTTACGTCCTCGAGGTGGAACTCCGGGACCGACATCTGTAACAGGAAGGGATTTTTTGGATCATTGACGTAACGCAACAGTCGTAAATCGGTATGTTCCGAAATCTGTCTTTAGAACAACTACTTCTTTTCTCAGTAGGATACTAGTAAATAAATCAATGTATAAATGTGCTCCTCTTGTTCCACGATGAGGTTTGCTTCTATAAATGCTATTTGTTTAATACATGCCGACAAATGACAAAAAGATCCGACCCATATGCCAAAAAACAATCAAGTTAAGACATTAACGCTGGAACCAAACTCGCGATGTGTTGCGTAGTCAAGCGTGATTTGAACTTGAACTTGAAATACGTATGCGTTTAGAACTTGTGATAGCTACATATATTTGTATACTACAAATGCTCACCACATATCGATAAATTATAAGTGAGGCGACAAATATATTTTACCGTGTCTTATTTTGTAGCGTAATGACCTTCTTAGCATTCGACAATATCTTCAATTTACAAGAACAACACATGTGCATTCGTCACATTTTCGTTGCAGTCGTCATATTTCCATTGCATTAGTCATATTTCCGTTGTATTCGTCATATTTCCGCTGTATTCGTCATATTTCCGTTGCATTCGTCATATTCGTCATATTACCGTTGTATTCGTTCTTTTTTAGTTGTATTCGGCATATGTCCGTTGCGTTCGTCATATTTCCGTTGTATTCGACATATTTCTGTTGTAATCGTCATATTCCCGTTGTATTCGTCATATTGTCGTTTTATTCGTCACATTCCCGTTGTATTCGTCATATTTCCGTTGTATTCGTCACATTCCCGTTGTATTCGTCATATTCCCGTTGTATTCGTCACATTCCCGTTGTATTCGTCACATTCCCGTTGTATTCGTCACATTCCCGTTGTATTCGTCATATTCCCGTTCTATTCGTCATATTTCCGTTGTATTAGTCCTATATCCGTCGTATTCGACATATTTCCGTGGTATTCGTCATATTTCCGTTGTATTCGTCATACTCCCGTTGTATTCGACGTATTTCTGTTGTATTCGTCATATTTCCGTTGTAATCGTCAGTTTTGCGTTGTATTCGTTATATTTTCGTTGTATTCGTCATATTCCCGTTGTATTCGTCATATTTGCGTTGTATTCGTCATATTTTCGCTGTATTCGTCACATTTCCGTTGTATTAGTCCTTTTTTATATCCGTTGTATTCGACATATTTCCGTTGTATTCGTCATATTTCCGTTGTATTCGTCATATTCCCGTTGTATTCGTCATATTTCCGTTGTATTCGTCAATCGTCATACCTCCGTTGCATTTGTCATATTTCAATTGAGTGTTTTAGTACATATGCTGGCTGAAATCAAGCAAACACACGCTCTTTTCCCCGTTGACAGGCGTAATTGCATATACGTACCTGATGATACCTTGCCATGTTGCCCAGGAAACCATAGTCGTACATTTGGAACTTGCCAGAGATGATTGACTGAAAACATGTGCATTCAAGTTAATACTAAAAACTAAGTTAATGTCCGCTAAGAGCAAGGGTTCGTCAGCTTATGAGTAAAAAGGCTCGTAAAATCGTGTACCTTTAAAAGCAAATGTTATTACGTACTTTATACAGATTCTAGCTTTTTATTAAATAAAAATAACACTCATTTAAAATTGCTTATTTTTAGCTACCAACGAGATCTCAAGTCGGCCAAAAAAATGAATTTTTATTGGACAACGTAATGTTATTTTTAGAATGCAATTATAGAACGCCTGATTGATTGACCTGCGCATAATGGATGATGTTCTGGGTGGAAGTTCCTGCAGGATGTTGGCCGATATAGACTGGTAGTCGGGTCTGTAACAAAACAACGCTGTTTTACGACATATCTAACACAATTGAGAACCTGTTTAAATGACGAACACCAGTTTGCGGCATATACGACAATCATGAAAATCGGGTTTTCTGCATAGCCGACAATCAGGAACATTTGTGACAATTATGAAAGTCTGTTTCGCGGCACATCCGAAAGTCACAAACACCTGTTTCACGTCCTACCCGCCGATTATAAACATGTATGTTGTGGCATATCCGACAAACACGAACATGTGTTTCACTTAATACGTACCGACAATGAAATATTTTTTTAAATCTTTGCTTCATCAGTCACGTGACCTACCTCGTTCATCTGTCTCGCGTCATATCCGGCTAGGACGAACAGGATGTTCTCGCAGATATGGTTGAGCCGGCCGGGCAGGTTGCAGAACGTGCGCCCCAGCATACGCGTGGTCGCCATGTTGGGCAGGAACTCACCTGTACCCAGCAGGTTAAGGAGCCACTGTTGTGGTAAGTAATAAAAATACGAATTCGAGATAAAAACAAATCCAATTAAAACACTAACTTGACCGGTTAGGAAAAATAAATTTGTGCTTTCTTCAAATGGCGGTAAGTAAGATAAAATAGTACATTAATTCAAATGAAAAAACAACAACAATTATTATAACAAGTAAATAAATGTACAGGCGAATGCAAAGGATGCGTTCATTTTCTCCGTATTTGCAATATTCTGAATGATAAACGTTAACCACAATGTCTTCTCATATTACAGAAATATACTATTGTGTCGAGACAGGGACCTATACAACAAATGTATAGGCCCCTGGTCGATAGTGAAGCTCAAAGTTGTTTCTACTTAACATGTTGCATGCCGTATAATTATAGAATCAACAGTTTAACGCTCTAGCCTCGTTTGACAAGAGCACAACACGTCACGAAGCAGGAGACCTTTTTGGCGTATGGAAACTCAAAATAGCTTTTATTTTGCTTGTGNTGTTAAAGTTATTGCCTTCACATTGAATGTGTTAAGGACAACTTTTAGTATATTGTGACCTTGTTTAAAACTAATTGAACCGACAGTGTGTCGTGTTCTGAGAAACCTGGCCATAATGCTAGTCCGCACAGGCTTATCCGGGACGACACTTTCCGCCTAAACTGGATTTTCGCTAAGAAGAGACATCATTTAAACGAAAAATTTCATAAAAGCGGAAATTGCCGTCCCTGATTAGCCTGTGCGGACTACACAGGCTAATCTGGGATGACACTTTACGCACAAGCGTTGTATCCAGTTTTCTCAGAACACGACACACAGTTACCTCCCCTCCAGTCACAATCGGCGTCAGCAGCCGGATCGGGCTATTGACAGCGCCGAGTAACACAGCGGGCGACATGGCGCCCATTGCCTTGATCTTGTGATTTAGGGCGGGGTCATGTGACAGCTGGGCGAACGCGATCTCGCAGCCCTGTGAGTGGCAGGCGTAGAAGATCTGACTGGCCCCGGTCTTCTGCAGGATAAGGTCCACCGTAGCTGGTAAGTCGTATTTCGCCATTTCGTCCCAGCTGCCAGTACATTGTAATATTATAGTTGAAGACCATTTTTACGCTACGTTTCTTATTTCGTTCGTCTAGTTTTTCCTTTACTCTTTCCACGTTCCTCTCTCGAACCTTCACTGTGTACTTACTTCCTTACTTCCCGCAACTTACTCATATATTTTTTTCGTTCGTTCGTTTCGTCATGTTTTCATTTATTCATCCATTCATTCGTCCATTCATTCGTTCATTCATCCCGATACATTAAAAATACATTCCGTTATTGTTTCACTCATACTCAGCATAAAAATGTATCAACTCAACTTCCATCTATTTCTTATTCTCTTTCGAATCGTTCAATCAATGCATAAATAAAGCAATCAGAAATTCAATTAATCAATGCAAAAATAAATTGGTAGACTTTTCATGTTGTATTCATTATTTTCGTCATCGAACCAATCACTTGTTTACTTCTCGAATGTATCAATCCAACTTTGTTATAAACTTTTCTGCGAAAGGCAATAGAACATAAACTGTATCTACCTGAATTTCCAGAAGTCGTGGGAGGATGCATGTAGACGTTCGTGGCGGCGTCCGTACGTGTTTCCGCGGCTGTTTCCCAGCCAGACGTCGAAACCGGCGTCTGCCATCATGAAACCGAGGCTGTTGTTTGCGAGATTCTCGACCCAGCACGCAGAGCACGAGAGCAGCCCGTGCTGAAGAAGGACTACCGGTCGACTGCTTCCGCCTTAGAATATAAATGCGAGTACAGTGTAAAACTTTCTTATTACTAGCAAATAGTGTACAAAAGCCTTTAAGTATACCCGAAATTCGACCATTCAGCTTCCTAAAATGTAAAATTGTCTTACATCATCAGGATAGAACGCCCCTCCGAAGATTACCCGACATCCCTTCAGATATATTCCTGGGGTAAACCCTTATTAATATATGTTACTTTGATTTGTGTATGCAGTACATGTAATTGTGATTTTTGTCGATGCATTGACTGTGCAAGGGAAGTGATCTTGGTAAGATGAAACAAGAAAGTGATTTGTCTACCTTGAAATTTTACATATCAGCCGAGCTTTGGGAAAACGGGGTTTGATGCAAGTGCGTTAAGTATCGTCCAATGCAGTCGAAACAGGCTAATCAGGGACTAAAATGTCCACTTGTATGGTACATTTCGTTTAAAGTTGGTACATTTCGTTTAAAGGAAGTCTATTAGCGAAAATCAAGTTTATGTGGAAAGCATCGTACGAAATTAGTGCGAACTGCACTTTACGCACATGCATTTAGCCCTGATTTCCCATAGCGAGGCTCATATGTTTCTATATAAATTTCGTTTTAATGGGACGTATATAAGTCTAGATGGACATTCGAGAGCAAACGTCTACAAATACGACATACTAATACCCGTACCCGCTGGAGCGCTCGAGAGCCCGTGCGGGATCCTCTGAATGCCCAGGATGTAGCCGTCCTGCGTGTGCACGTCATGCTCCTCGCACGGGTAACCTTTGCTCGTGATTAGCTGACTCTGATAATGAATGAGGATTAGACGTAGGGAGACCTTATTTCGTGATCGGAACGTTATCATTTTGATTCCTTTACAACAGCAACAACAACAGCATCATCATGTTCTTCTTCTTCATCGTCAACATCATCCTCATCATCATCGTTTCGTCATCGTCATCATCATCATCATCATCATCATCATCGTCATCATCACCATCATCATCACCGCCACCACTATCATCATCATCATCATCATAACCCTCATCAAGATAGTCTTTATAACTAGAATCAGATCACTTTTATCATCAAGAATCATAATTATTAGAATCCACAAAATCGTTCAATTTCATCTTCCTCATCGTTGTGTTTATGGAATCGCTAGACCTAGATTTCTATCAAAAAATGAAGGAAAATGGCGACCATGCTTACCGTGTTCATGAACACTTCCGGTTCTACGATACTCTGCACGCCATAAAGGGCCGCAAGGAGAAACGTTGCCGTGTACATCAATGAGTTCATTATTTCGCCGATTTGCTCTAGTCTTCGAGACCGACAGAACGTTACCAGACAGAGCCAGTCGACATTTGTCTAGTTTTATATCAGTGTAACTAACAGTCCCCTAGCGGTGGCGTAGTTAACAAATTGATGGTTTTATGTGATATTAAACAGACGATGACTTCATTGTGCGAATAACTTACACGTCCAATAAGAAACCATACATTATTTCTCGTGATGTAACCTGATTCAATTGAATGCATTCGACTGAATATACAGTGTTATGTTTTCATATTCATGACATATGTGCGCATATTTACCATACTCGGAAAGAGCTACATTAATTATATATACTATTATGGACCAAGACATCAGATATTTTTTTTAAACCGCAATCATAACAATAAAACGCAAGGCTACCGCCTTGTACGGCGTATTTTCGTGATATAAGCGTTGAGTGTTAATAAACGACAACATGTGTAAAGTGGGCATTTGGAAATACGTTGACAATGTTTTAACTTTTAAGTAATAGATAAGCCTCAACATGTCAAATATGTAAAATATCGAACAGACTTCGGAGCTCATCGCCTCAGACTTCCAATATTGTACATAACGGACAGTTTTCGGCTTATATCTATCATACACTTCGAGTTATAGAATACGAACGTATTCAACTATTGGTCAGCACTCAATACAAGGTTGAATGGTACGCCCGCGAGCATTAATCAACGAAACCTAAAATGGGATGACAATTTCTTATCTCTCAGACAATTAAAATAAGTATGCCGCATTGCTGCCAGAAAGGTTAAAAACCAACCTTAAGGCGATTTTTAGTACAAACTTCACGCGAACGTAACATGTTTGAAAGGTTATGGTAACTTTTAATCTCTTAATTGATTACATCAGGAAAACGAAAAGACTGCAATGTACTGTTAAGTTAATTGTTCATAAAGGACGTCTAAGAAACTATACTTGACTCATTAAGAATAGAGACAGTGACTCTTCGTTAGCATCCAAAGAAGCCTCGTTCTGGGAAAACTGGTCTAATGCCTGCGCGTTCAGTGTCATCCCAGACTAGCATGTGTAGTCCGCAAAAGGCTAATCAGGGACGACACTTTCCACTTTTATGGCATTGTTCGTTAAANATCATGAAACCGATCAGTTTAGCAGTTTGGAATTTCTAAATTCTGTTCAGAGAAACTTCCCTTGAATAGATTAAATTGTCTACAGCCTCGGGAACCATGAATGTTAAGTTGGTAATTTGCCCATATATTGCATAGCTGCAGTTCATCTTCGAAATCATTTATATTTATGAAACGGTTGTGATTTCAATGAAAAAGTGATTTTGGTGACACGACATAAAAATATTACCAAATGTCGGAATAGTATAATGTACATGTTAACAAAAAAACGTAAAATATAACCAGGTTATTATAATGTATTCAATATAAGAAAGCGTTTTTATAATTATAACGACTACATAGTATTTCTCGTGCACAACTGAAATTTGCATTATTATAAAAAAAACACAAATTACACAGCATAGGCAAACGCTGCCTGTGTATATTGTACATAAATATAACACATATATGTCATTATTCAAGGAAAATGGTATTGTCGTATTAATTTCACGACGTCGTTATAACAGCCTTCTGGAGTGTTCATTGCCCAAGTGAAATCCATGTGTTCCCAGGCTGGGACAACTTTGTGTTTGATCACGTGCTTCAGTTTCTTTTTTAGCTTTTTAACAGCACGTGGTACGGATAGCCAATCATTGCTTCCCGAGTACAGCGCCACCGGAACATCGATATTTGCGGGAGAATACTCTGGAGGTGTCGTCTGCAACAAAGAATCAATTTAAAAAGAACGAAAACAGCAAAACACAACCTCTGTAAAGTTAAAATAGATATTACTTTCATGAATCGAACCTTACATTAATATACTAAATATTATAAATTTTCAACTCAATCTACAGGCTTGTCCGCCGGCTTTAACCCAAATACATTTTAGAAAGTTAAAAAACGATGGAAATAAACAAATTTTATATATTTTGGGATTGTATACAACAACTGAGCGTTTACCTGATTGTATTTTCTTTTGTTTCCGCTTTTCCCATAGTCAAACATTGCAAATTTGCCCGAAAGCACTGACTGAAATCACAAATTCAAATTCATAATTATCTTGTCCAACAAACTTAGAATATTACCTACATTTCAATTCATCTTGCTGATCATTGGAACATACAAGGGCATAGTTGATTTCAAAATGTGGAGCGTCGTGAGAAAACCGGGCAAAATGCTTGTGCGTTAAGTGTCATCCCAGATTAGCCTATGCAGTCCGCACAGGCTAATAAGGGACGACACTTTACGCCTTAACTGAATTTTCGCTAAGCAGAGACACCATTTAAACAATAAATACCATAAAAGCGGAAATTGTCGTACCTGATTAGCCTGTGCGGAGTGCACAGGCTAATCTGGGATGACAATTTACGCACATGCATTATGCCCATTTTTCTCAGAACAGGACACATTTCAAAATATGGTTATATTGACCACAGCTTCTATAAGAGTACAGTATAAAACACGACCGATACACACAACAGTAAGAAGCTTGCAATGAGACCGTGCACTTAATAAATATCGTTTCATTTAGTGGGTGGAATCCATAGATTTCGAATGATCAAAAGCTATGTTTTATTCTAAGTATTCTAGACAAAAATGGTGCAGTGTACGCCAAAAGATGACATCAGCACGTCTGCAAAAAATAGCTAAAAACCCGATCCGAGTGTACGGTAGCTGTAAGAAAGTCTGATAGCATACCTGTGCATAGTGCATCAGAGTCTTTACAGAGGTACCGGCGGGCGTGTGGGCGATGTAGACGGGAATCCGGCTCTGAAAAAGATTTTAAGAGTACTGCTATGAGAAAAGGGGGCTTAATTCCTGTGCGTAAACATGTCGTCGCAGATTTGCCTGTGAAGTCCGCATATGCTTACCTGGGACGACACTTTTCGCTTTTATGGAATTTTTCGTTTAAAGAAAGTCTGCTCGAAACAAAAATCCAGTCTAGGCGGAAAGTGTCGTCCCTGATTTGCCTGTGTGGACTGCACATGCATTAAGCCCCGTTTTCCAAGAACGATTGTCATTTTTTACCAAAATACGATCTTAATTTGTTTAATATCGGCGATTATTAGGCCTTTTGAGTACTTATCTTTTATGTTAATAAGAAGTGATTAGATCCAAGTAACACTAACATATCAATAGGCAGAAATCAGTGGTATACGATACCGTGTTGATGTGTTCATAGTCGAAGAATCCCATTAACAATATTAGTGGAATACGATACCGTGTTCATGTTTTCATAGTCAAAGAATCCTATTAACAATATAAGTGGAATACGATACCGTGTTCATGTGTTCATGGTCGAAGAATCCCATTAACAATATTAGTGGTATACAATTCCGTGTTCATGTGTTCATAGTCAAAGAAGCACTTTAACAATAGTAGTGGTATACGATACCGTGTTCATGTGTTCATAGTCGAAGAATCCCATTAACAATATTAGTGGTATACGATACCGTGTTCACGTGTTCATAGTCGAAGAGGCACATTAACAATAGTAGTGGTATACGATACCGTGTTCATGCGTTCATAGTCGAAGAAGCACATTAACAATATTAGTGGTATACGATACCGTGTTCATGTTTTCATAGTCGAAGCCTCCCATCAAGAACATTATGTTCTGCATCGCGAAGGCAGCGGCCTCGTTCTTGGCAAAGAAGGCGGCCAACTGTCGCATTCTGTCGTCACTTGGAAAGAAGTCCTTGTAGCCGACAATTTTTAACACGAACTAAAAATAACAAAATTGACTGTTTTGCGGCAAACTGTTGAATGAAACCGTTAGTCGGCTTCACGTCTCAACTTGAATCCAAACATTTTGAACATTACCTGTTAATAAGAGACTTTGAAATACGAGTTAAATTATCGACAAGCTGTCGCGTGATGGCGTCACAACGCGATAGAACGATGGCGACAATGCGATAGTACGATGGCGACAATGCAAAGTCATATCGTACTGTCGCCATCGTATTCTCGCACTCTCGTCATCGTATTCTCGCACTCTCGCATTCTCACATTCTTGCCATCTCGTTCTCGCACTCTCGTTATCGTATTCTCGCACTCTCGTCATCGTATTCTCGCACTCTCGTCATCGTATTCTCGCACTCTCGTCATCGTACTCTCGCGTTCTCGCATTCTCGCCATCGCGTTCTCGCATTCTCGTCATCGTATTCTCGCACTCTCGTCATCGTACTCTCGCGTTCTCGTATTCTCGCCATCGCGTTCTCGCATTCTCGACATTGTATTCTCGCACTCTCGTCATCTTATTCTAGCACTCTCGCCATCGTATTCTCGCACTCTCGTCATCGTATTCTCTCACTTTCGCATTGTCGCCCTCTGGATTTTAATGTGTAACCACGATGGCGCTAACGGTATTCCGTACCATAAAGACATTGCAGCTGAACACTTTGAAAATGCAATGAAAAATAAGAGGCTAAGCAAAATAAGCTAAATTTGCGGTAAACTTTCGCACAAGATCTTACTCGACATAGGCTCTGGCAGCCGAAAATTTTGAACATGGACTGAACAATAAAAAAACTCGGACTATTAGAAAAATTTGCGGAAAACTGTCGCATGATGTCATTCAACAAAAAATACTTGTTTCCGAATGCTTGGAATATGAATTTAAAATAAGAGCTTAGGAAACATGCGCTTTAATCGCAGAAAACTGTCGCATGATAGAGTAATTTTGCATGGGGTCCTTGTAGCCGCACCCTGAACAAATTTGAACCTAAAATAAACAAAATGAACTAAACTGACGGCAAACAGTCTAAGTTCACTGTATTTGAACATTTTAGAATGATCAGACAATACGAATAACGAGCAAATCGTTTAGTATGTTGATCTTAAGAACAAAAAATAGTACTTGTTTGAACCAGTTTTTATTACAACAGAAAGGCGCGATGTTTAATTTATCCAGTTGCATTTAAAGAAAGTTGGCAGTTGCAAAAACTGTTACACAACTAATCCAAGTAAACAAAGACAGATCGACGTGGCGTAGTAAATATGGTGTTCACTTAGTGATCAGGAGGTTCCGAGTGCGAACCTCCATGTGAAAGAGTTCTTGACATCTCTCCCCACACGAAGTACAGGTTCTAACCAGCAAACGGACTGGAAAGCGTCTCAATAAGCCTAAAGCTTCTAATGCAATCGAAATAAAATAAATATGCCTTACCGCAATATCCGCCGCAAACGGCGCCAACAATCTAAGCGGACTGATCATGTGACCGAGGTACGCAATCGGGGCCAAGGCGACGAACAGCTTGACCTTCGCGGCAAGGTCGCGGTCTTGCGAGAGTTGAGCGAACGCTATCTGCGTTCCCTGGGAGAACCCCACGTACACGATACTTGGGGCGCCACTGGCCGACAGGACGTAGCTGACCGTGGCCGGTAGGTCTTGCGAGGCCATTTCGTCCCAGCTGAAATTGACGGAGAGCTAGTTAAACAAACTCCACGCAGCGGTTATCTGCCCACGGCTACGATATCGAGCTATGCTCGGAATCAGTCAAATCTCTGCGCGGAGGTTTCTTGTTTAAGTGCATTCTTGATTAGACATACCAAAACAGTGGTTCCACCATAAAGGGTAATACAGGTTTTGGTTTTCTGAATGCATGTTTTGTTTATGTCAAGGGTCAAACACTGGTGAGAATCGAATTACAGTATTCCGAGGTTTGCTTCCCGGTAAATTGTGTAGAAAATCAAATTGCCGAAATACGAGGGAAATGCGAAGGACAGCGGTGCAAACTAAAAAAAATGACGTTCTCATTAAAATGTCCCCTACGCACCTGAAATACCAGAACTCTTCGTCGTCTGGTGTCAGCCGCTCGTGACGCAGAGAGTACGTGTTTCCGCGACTGTTGCCCAGCCAGACGTCACATCCGATGTCGGCGAGAATGAACGCGAGGCTCTGATTGGCCAGGTTGACTACCCAGTCTGCCGCGCTGGACAACAGACCGTGTTGGAGCAGTACCACCGGCCGGGTACCGGCTGTAAACATTTAACCGGACGTCAGCGCAGTATATAAGTTATAAAAAAATCCAAACTAAACATACACTGAAGGACTTTGTATTAATGTTAAAAAAAGGATATCAAATATTATTTAGTAAAAGTTGTGATAACGATAGGATCCGATATTAAATTCGTCGGCACATGAATTTCATCATACCACACACATTAACGAAAGAAACGTTGTTTCATAAAATTCTTTTCATGTTTTCTTTTCACTGATGAAACCAGAAATTTTCATAAGTTGTGTGGTGTTAATATCGTTAGATAAAAAAACATGGTCCGCGTTTAAAGTCGCGATATGTTCCTTTCAATTGTGATATCGCGGAATCGATCAATTGCTTAAAAGATAACGATTAGAGTACCCGTTGGCCCCTGTTTTCCATGCGGTATTCTCTGGACGCCCAAGATGTAGCCGTCCCGCGTGGTCACGTGGTGTTCCTCGCACGGGTAACCGTTGCTCGTGATCAGCTGACTCTAGCAACACAGACAACAATTTGAACCGCGTTTTAGAATAACCGGGCTCAATTCATGTGCGTGAAGTGTCACCCCAGATTAGCCTGTGCAGTCCTCACATGCTTATAAGGGACGACACTTTCCGCTTATATGGATTTTTTTCATATAGGAAATCTTTTCATAATGAAAATACAGTTGGGCGGAAAGTGTAGTCCCTGATTAGCCTGTGCAGTGAAATAAAACTTGAATTATACACACACAGTAGTTGAATAAACAAGATTTAGATATGTATGCAATTAATGCAATACTATTAGTAAATACAAAAAAAAATAATAATAACAAACCACGTTCATGTTGATTTCCGGATAGTCACGTGACTTAAACAGAAGACTTCCGCCCGCAGTCGTATGCGTTCGAAATCCGCGTCCTTCTGCCTGGTAGGAAATCAAACAGGTAGCTACTAGCAGTAACAAGTCCGACATTTTCAAAGTAACCATACTTATATGAGAAATTGTCCCTTGTATATTTACACAATATATTGCGGTTCGTACGTGTATTTCTAAGCTGCCGTACAAGCTAAATCTGGTTGTAGAATGATCTTAGTCAATTTACAAAAACAAATAAAACAATAGCGTCTCACACCGGCGTTTATAACACAAAATATTCTGCAAGAGTGTGCATAATTATTCTATCAGCTTTCCTCGGAAGTGACTGTCCTTATTTTGGTTCAGTCGTTCAAATAACTTGCACTGACTTGCCACTCACTGCGATTTGCGGAGCGTCTTTCTCGTGTTTGATCCGATTCCATCCGTCATGAGTACAGATAAGCCAACAGGGTTCTGTTGAATTCCTTCAGCAAATCTTCACAAAACTCACTAACAGTAATTGATCATCTTTTCCTACAATTAAGATAAGACGGAAGAAGATCCTTAATGAGCTTTTAATTATGAAGAATGCAGTTCGAAGTGCGACTATTTTCAGTGCACGTGCATGCATCGTGTAAGAAACAACTTGGTACAAACATTGTTCGCTTATTCGATTTGTTGGATTGTACAGTTTCCAACAGTATTTCAGAAATGTCACGGAGTCAGTTTACCAAATCACACTTTTCCTGGATTAGCTTGTCTACCAGTATTACTTGTAAAACAGTCTAAAATATATTAGCCTCGCTCTAGGAGAACAGGGCTTAATTCATGTGCGTAAAGTGTAGTCCTCGATTAGCTTGTGCTGTCCGAACAGGGTAATGTGGGACGACACTTCCGGCTTTTATGGTATTTGTCGTTGATAGGAAGTCTTTACTACGCAGAAATAAAGTTTATTTGGAAAACACAACACATTTGCAAAGCGACTTTTTATTTCGTATTTACGAAAACGAAATAATAAATTATGTCTGTAATTGATTTCAATATTAAGCTTTTTAGTTGAAAGTCAATACGTCATTCATTAGGCAATTTCTTGTTTTTGTGAAAATCTATGTGCGCATATTCTACTTCTTGACGCATAAGCAAATGCTCTAAAAACGACAAAGGGTTTGTAATGGCTGCTTCAAACAAAATACAACGAGTTCAGCATGTTATAAGCGGACGCCGACACAAAAAAGACGCCGTATCGGTGTTCGACTTTACTTTATAAATGCTAATAGTTGTGTTACTTTTTGTACGTGCTTATAAGCGGAGGTCAGATTCTTTGTTTTTATTTCTTCAAAATTACTTGTGAATATTTATTTAAATGTCAGCGTCATTTTCGTGGGAATGCCCGTAGGATATTGAAAGAGACGACACGCCCGTGATTTGCATTGCATCTTGTTTATTTTTAACATCAGTCAGAGGACAATCTTTGATCTATGTTTGTCCTTGACCTCGTACAAATCCGGGGTCTTGAGGGAGACACATTGTCTCTTGATAATTAACATTTGCGCCACGTACTGGTAATTCCAAAGTCTACGAAAAAATAAATCGAGTTATAGAGCAGAAAACTATACCACGTGCTTGTTCTATGTTCGTTGTTCTTAGAGATACGAAATTGCAGATAACTTTTATAGAACGATAAATACATTCTTAACACAAGATTAAAACAATAGGGATAACGGAACAAGGCGCTAAACTGAGACCCAAAGGACTTAGCTGATCTGATCTGCTTTAGTAGCGTTTGCACTATAAATTTGACTTATATTGTTACTTTTATTTTACTATTATGACACATATTTTTTATCTGTGCAAAGACATTATTGAAACACATGTTCAGACCAAGTTTCAAAATTAGGCAAAGAAGATGGCACCTGTTTTGCCGTCATAAAAAAGGGAATCTGATAGTACACATAATTATACTAAGCACATATTACGTTTAATAATATCATACCAGATAAAACAAATTACCCCCTGGCAGCCATGTATGTTAACGGACCATTTTCAATCCCTCCCCTGAAATTATTATCAAAGGTGTCGTGTTCTGAGATAACTGGGCATAATGCTTGTGCGTAAATTGTCATCTCAGATTAGCCTGTGCAGTCCGCTCAGGCTAATCAGGTACGACAATTTCCGCTTGTATGGAATTTTACGTTTAAATGATGTCTCTGCTTTGCAAAAATCCAGTTTAGGCGGAAAGTGTCGTCCCGGATTAGCCTGTGCGGACTGCACAGGCTAATCTGGGATGACACTTTACGCACAACCAGTTTGCCCAGTTTTCTCAGAACACGCCACATTAAGGATCAACAGTTCTATAACAGGTAAACGTGTGATATTTTGCTTGTTCACTATTTTTCAAAATAGTCACATAAGAATAAATTCCCCATCCCCTGGCGGCCATGTTTTAATCATACTGAAGCCATTTTAAAACTCGACATCGATATCGATATGAAAAAAATCTTCTTAGCAAGTTTCATGAAGATTAGGAAAAAACATGTGACTTCTAAAGTGTTCTCAAGTTCTTTGAAGTTGAAGTACTGACCATGTTTTGACCCCACACTCACAAGTACTACAATTACCAAAACGCTGGCGGTAACAAATGACTTATATTGTGTGTCTCGTGCTTACACGGCGATTATTTTGCCTTCGTATGAATAAATGTGTCGCGTTTTGAGAAAACTGGACAAAATCCTTGTGCGTTAATTATCATCCCTGATTAGCCTGTGCAGTCCACACAGGCTAATCAGGGATAACAATTTCCGCTTTTATGGAATTTTTCGTTTAAATGATGTCTCTTCTTAGCGAAAATCCAGTTTTGGCGGACAGTTAGACTGCACAGGCTAATCTGGGAAGACACTTTACGCACAAGCATTTTGCCCAGTTTTCTCAGAACGCGACACAAATAATTGTCTGAACAAGTGTTACGACCCTTGCCTATCTGAAAACTGATTGAATTCGCATAGCAATGCTTGCAGATAAAACTCTATACCTCAAAGCAAAGGTACGTAAATATAAAATGTATAGTTGACAAAATACAAACATGCAGACATAGTTTGTATTGTCTTATATGTCAGAAGAGTTGTGGGAATAGAACGTTGATTTAATACAATTATTCTAATACTCAATCTAGGCACATACTTATGCTTACTTTTGATAGTTTAAAACGTGTCAGTAGTTCTCTCTTTCCAACATTATGTATATTTACTATTTGATTAATGGAGGACAACTCTAGTTGAACAACCCAATTGTTAGCAATTAAGTTATCTCCCTTAGAATAAGATGATTAGTAGGCAGACAAATTTCCATAAGTTACATCTGAATAATAAGGTCAGAGGCAGAAGTTGCAATACAGCTCCTGACATGTGATGTATATTCGGTCATATATGTTTCAAGTGAAATAGTTCGTGTAATTACTGGGTTAATCACTATGTGATTTTCTGGAAAAAAAGTCTTGGTAATGGGCATAATCAAATTGAGTAATTCAATAAAAATGTGGGTTGTTGTGAATGCTTCTTACTACATCATCCATCCTTATCATCATCATTTAATAAACAATCTGAACACAATCGAACTAGCACTACAACAGTTGTAATCAGTTTCGATGAAAGCAACATCAACGCGTCATAAAGGGTTGCATCATCATCATCATCATCATCATCATCATCATCATCATCATCATCATCATAATCATCATCGTCGTCGTCACCATCATCATCAGCATCATCATCATCATCATCGTCATCACCACCACCACCACCACCATCATCATCATCATCATAAATTTGACCGGTCTGGCCGTTGGGGGGAGAGTAGGGACGACGATACAGAAATCGTCCGCCAATTAGGTCTGCTGTAGGCTGCTAAGAGTAATTCATCCATGGTGAGTGATGTCCACTGTTTCACATTGTCCATCCAGAATTTCATCTGACGGCCTCGATGGCGACCTCCCTATAGCGTGCCTGGAAGCACAGTCCTGCACAGAGAGTCGTGCCTGGTGACCTGTCCAAACCAAGCAAGCTTTCGCCGTTTGATGGTCGCCAGGAGGGGCTCTAGTAGGCCAACAAATGTCGCGGTCATGTTGCGGACGTACTCGTTGGTTTTGTGCTTCGTGTAGGAGATACGGTGCAGTCTTCGGAGACACTTGTGTTCAAAGATCTGTATCCTGCGTTCTGTGCCCACGTGAAGCGTCCAGGACTCGCAGCCGTACAGTTGGATTGATATTTCGAGGGATTTAAAGCCTGTACTTGGTGGGGGAAGCTGATGGAACTGCTTGCCCACAACCTGCTCAGTCTGGCCGTCGCTGTGGTCGCGATTGTAAATTGTATACGGACCTCAGCGATACTGGTACCATCCTTCGACAGGGTTGCTCCCAAGTACTTTAAACAGGTCACTTATTCAAGCGTTCTCGCCGTCCATGGCGATGTCTGCACTTTAGCCCAAATTACAAGCTAAACTGACACATCCTGTTGCATCCCTATTTATAACAGACCAGACCCGGAGTTATGTTCGAACTCAGCTAAGATATCACGAGAAAAAAAGTTTCTTAACAAGTTTGATAATGATTATTCTAGGCGTGACCTTGTTCTTGAACCCTCGTGGACCTATTTCGATCTGGGCCGAGATTGTACGTGAACCAATGTTTTGACCACGTTTTCAATTAAGTTTGTGCAATAAATGTGGCCTCTGAATTGTCCAAAGGGTAAATATTGACGACGCACGATGGTGGTAATAAAAGCTCACCAGGAGAACGACAGATTGTCTCTGATGTTAATTTCATAATTTCCTCAAACAATAGATTGTTGTGAATCAAATATGGTATTTATTATTTCAACAAGTCGTCATAATTCGCAATTGTTCAGTTTTGTTTTATTAAGAAGTGCATGCCTCTGTGACCTTGACTTCAAATCCAATAGGCCTTTCCATTTCCTCTCAAGTATGTCGCGTTCTGAGAAAACTGGGCAAAATGCATGTGCGTAAAGTGTCGTCCCAGATTAGCCTGTGCAGTCCGCATAGGCTAATCCGGGACGATACTTTCCGCCTTAACTGGATTTTGGCTAAGAAGGGACATCATTTACACGAAAAATTCCATAAAAGCGGAAATTGTTGTCCCTGATTAGCCTGTGCGTACTACACAGGCTAATATGTGATGACAATTTACGCTGAAGCATTATGCCCAGTTTTCTCAGAACACGACACAAGTAACAGCATACCAATTTAGATGATCGTTCGTCAAAGCGTTCTCTCGAAAGCGTGCAGACGCGAAATGGTCTACGTAAAAAATTAGTTTACATGTCCAACAATATATTAGCAAATCCAGACGCTTTTCTTAACTCGTTGATGCCTGCAGGCGCATGTTTGATATTGGAAGACCTAGTGGGAAAAAAGAGAAATTGCTTATATCAAGCAATTTCTCTTTTTTTCACAGGGTTTTTAAGGGCTTATGATGTATAAAACGACAGATCTATAACGCTTACTGCAATTTAATAAAACTGATTTAAAGTCGTCTGCTACAAATTGCAATTGGTACAAATGAGTTAACAATCTGTTACTGACTCAGTCACGACTTGCTGCTGCCTAATGTTATACTCCTTGCATGAATAATCATCATTCATCATCAAATTTCTCTTTCTACACGTTTCATGTTTTATGTATACCGGTAGTTGTTATTTCTTGCATCTTTAATGTAAACACCTCTCAAAGCATACCCATTTATTGCGTTAATACTACTGCAAGGAAAGACACTATAAAAGAATTATTAAGAATTATTTCTTTGGTTTCAATCCTTTTCTTATAATGATTATTGATGTACACTGTATTTGGGGGGGGTAAAAAGACTTTTTAAGTACAGGTATGTACGCTTTCAGAATACTTGTAGAAATTGTTATCACCCTTAACACAACAGGAACCAAAAAAGTAAAATAATTTATTGCCAAATAGTGCATTACAGAAACCACACTATGAAAACAAAACAAGCATTCACAGCAGGAAGTAATTACCAAATAAAGCACATACATGTATAAACCAATATGAACATGTACATCACATCGTCAGCACATTCATTTATCGTACATAATGTCATAAATTGATCATAAGTTACAGGGAAAATGGAATTGGGCTAATCAGACCACAATATTAAGGCTTACAAGATAATCCTTTCTAAATTCCATTCCAATTCGCACTTAAAGAATTATGGCATCTTGCAAAGAAGCCAATTCATTTAGCAAATACAAGCATGCAATTTATACCAGTAACATACAAATTACTTAAGTTTTCATATCATAGAACAAATCAATAACATGTGTCTATACTAATGAATTTTCAATCACCCTTTCAATTCTTGAACAAAATTAAGCGTTTCTTACTTTATAATAAACCTATCATAACCCCCGGTAATATGTTTAGCAATCTTCTGGCAAAAGTTTCTTGGTTCATGGCTTTTGGTCACAAAGTTAAGATAATTTCTTTAAAGGGACTTGTTCAGTTAATCAAAATGAGAATTTTCCAACTTTTTGTCACAGATTCAAAAAATAAATGAACAATGCACACCAGTGTGCGAAATAACACTAATGCCCCAGACTTATACTGAAAATACACTTTCAATTATGAAAAATCATCGTTAGAAATTGATAAAATTATAAAGCGTCTCAGAAGCGAAACGATTAAACAATTTCGATATCTTGTGTTATCGTTATATTTTGTAACAACACATGAATGGTTATACAAAGTATAAAATAAATGGCAACCCATGTGAAGACGGATGGTTAGGTCCGCACATAATGTAGTCGTAAAGACTCAACGATGACCCGAACATAAACTCTGAATGACACACGCACACACGTGAAGACGGATGGCTGAAAGGTTTCGGCGATTGGCTTTTACTTCATAGGTCAGTGGTTCGAGCCCAGGTGTGGGTAGCTTTTTTCCCCTTTTTTTTCTTGTTTTACTTTAATTCTTGTTTTTATATTTGAGCACTTTAGTTCTGATGTTTATATTTATCAATTTAAAGCATTTAATGACAAACTTCAAAACATGCCAAAATCTGTGAACAAGTCCCTTTAGCCTAAAATACAAAGTACAACAAGGAAAAGCACACTTTATTGTCCTTTGAGCACACAAGTATAGGGCATTTTGTTTTCATTTTCTCAAGCACAAATACCAATCAATAAGGATAAGGAAATCACATTCTTAATGTGTCCACGTTTCCTGTCATTAAAGTAATTGACCGGGAAAATATGGTTTTAAGTTTAGCAGCGTCGAATGTATGCCATTTGCCATTGCATGACAAGTTCACAATATGAGTGCCACGTAAAAAGACAATTCTCAACTTTTACAGAAAGCGAAAATGCACACTTTAAATCAAAATTGACAAGTCTATTTGTATACTCAAATATGCTCACTAATTGTATTTTCATACCTTTGATAACTTAGAAAATATTAACGGCAAGTTGCATTAATTTTGTAAACATGAAATTAAATACTTATGACTGTATCCTTCTACGAAAACGAAAATAGAAGGTCATACATGGTGTCAAACCATTTTCATCACATGCTTTACAAAAACAAGAGATGTGTTTGAGAAACACTATGTCCCCTTTTGAGCGATTTTGACCCATACATTTGACCTTTAATTGTGCAAACAAACCAACAAACAGACAGGGCAAAAACAATATGTCCCCCAGTATAGACTGGGGGACATAAAAACCTTTTCAAAATGGAATTCAATGATAAATACATTTGTATCACTGCTATTAAAATATGTAAGACTACAAATGTATTGTTTACATCAATATTATCTAAGAATTGCCAGTTTTAAGCCAATGAAATGTGATGGACTTCTTTAAAATAAGACCGAGATTAAGTTACTGAATGAAGCATCTCTGGAGATTTACTACCAGAAGACTCACAAAACTTGCAAGAAACAAAAGATATGAGCTCAGTCTGTACCAGCTAATCAGGGACGACACTTTCCATCTAGACTGGATGTTTGTGTATAAGAGTTCCTTTAAACTAAAAATTCCGTAAAAAGCAGAAAATAAATCGTCTTAAAGTCGAATAAGTAATTTAGGCTACAGGAGGCAGATGTTTCAACAAGTACAAATTCTTCCTAATGATGTGTCTTAGTGGTTGTACATCACAACACAATACAATACAAAACCAGTTTACTCCCACATTCCCAGAAAAGATAACTATGCACATCTGGTCAGTGGGTCGGGAGGGGGATTAGTGTGTTAAAATGGAGGCTGTCTAGACAGAGTATAACGGAAGATAAAATGACTAGTTAATTACATCTTAAAACATGCACATAACAAAAGCAACAATTGGGGAAAACATAAGCATTATTAGACCAGCCAATACACAGGTTGTTAATCCAAAAATGTTGAGGAATAAAAAAAACACATTTTTTTTTGCATTACAGAGCACAATGTGAATACAAAAAGTATTTCTTGACTACCAGTACTTCTATTTGAAATTTGCGTACAGAATTGACATAATTTATCAATTGTTCTGCTATCAAAGTTTGTCTCCTTAAAAGTAAGAGGTAACCGACAATAAGAAGACAAATATCATGTGAATGTTTACATCATTCTTTCTTTATTTCAGTACTCATTAAATATGTCAAAATAGAGCTACATAGTATGTGGCCAAGTGGATTTGGTGACCAACACTTGAATTAAAACTTCAGCATTAATTTCAAAAATGAAAATTGAAAATGTTAACAATTTGGGGATTTAAGCTATATCTGGCAATAACTAACTTATTTTAACTTTTAAACACAAATTCAAACACAATCAACAATAGAAAACTGTGAAGAATTTAGAAATTGTTACAAACAAATCATATACAAGTTAATTTACATTACAACTTAAACAAAAACGTTTTGAACACAAAACAGTAACTTAACATGCACTTGAAGTTTGGATATCTTCTATGACTGATTCACAAACATCTTTGTTTCAGTAGACAAAATCAATATCTACATACATGTACTCATTCATTAAGAAGGAAACTATCTATTTCCTCAACAAAATACTACTATCAATAGCTTTATCAGGAAGTTTAAGCCAGCCAAGTGTTTTAAACTATACATGGGTGGTCTTTTCAGCAGCAGGCATGCATTTAATATCAAATTGATGCAATAAATAGGTTAATACAATTCATGTAACCCTTTGCATGCTGGGACATTTTTCGTCTGCTAAAATGTCGTCTGCTAAATTTCTAAAATTAGCATTTTCTTTGATTTTTGTTTGAAAGAATACTATCAGAATAGCAAACAGTTTGGATCCTGATGAGACGCCACGTTCTGTGGCGTCTCATCTGGATCCAAACTGTTTGCAAAGACTTTTAAAATCCGGTTCCAGCGCTCAAAGGGTTAAACTCAATGCATTTGTTCATGGTATACAACAATTCAACAGACTGTAAATGTGAAACAGATATCAATGTAATTATTAATATTAATATATACAGCTATTTTGATTAAAGGTTTAAAAAAATGCAGCATGTAAGCAATATTGTTGGATAATGTTAAATGTTACTTTTCTTGAATATTGCAAAACAAACAACATAAATATCAGTTTTGGGATGTAAAAGCGGAATGTCTGTTACGAGGGAAAAACAGAGAGAATAAACTCAACAACAGACATCCATGGAGAAGAAACACAAGTACACGTACAACGCATTAAGGCCTTGAGTGTGAAACGACTGCATCTTAAATAAAAATGTTTAGCACATACAGCAGTTTATCGCTCAACTCTCTTTCAATTGATATATTCTATTATGTACAACATTTTGGTCAGGTGCTTTTGTGTCGCTTCTCAAATATCACTTTGTGGTTGCCCAATATAAGCACCATATCAAGTCCAAAATCCCAATGACACCATACAGGATCAAACAGTATACACATATTTCACTCAATAGACTGATCCCAGAATTCGCATGAGTTTAGAAAACCCTACTTATCACCCTGGTACAAACAACGCTGGTCAATTATATCAACCGTTGATAGCTTAGTTTCAATAATAACGGTTGATATGGTGTGTGATTTTGATGATTATAAATGGGTCAGGTTTATTTGTACCAGCAGATTAGTGGTGTTTTCCCAAAAGGTCAATTTTCCGGGTTACATATATTGCATCCTCTAAGCTTAGGCCAACTTCAAACATACCTTCTGTAAAATGTAAATAATACCTATCAGAATTGCCAGTGTTGCTAGAATGTGTTTTTTTGAAGGACTCACGTAACACTTCCAAGGACTAGGCCGTTTGAGTGTGAAACTGACGTATGTGTGTCACGTTCTGAGAAAACTGGACAAAATGCATTAGCGTAAAGTGTCGTCCCAGATCACAAGCATTATGCCCAGTTTTCTCAGAAAATGACACATGTGATACAGAATGATGACACAGCTTCATCAGTTTAACGCTCCTCTCTCAACAGCTTGTGTCCACTCGGAAAGGCCATGACAGCAGTATGAAACTGTGATATGGACATGAACTACTATATAACAAATCTGACTAAATCGTGATAAGAAAATGTGAGTATGTGATTTACAAAGAAAGCTATAAGAAAGGGACATGGAGAAATTGACTGAGCATACTAAAATGCTCTGTGTTTGTTAGCAGTAGCTAAGTATTATGGTATGTAAACAAGGTAAGCAGAGTTCAAAGAAACATAGCTTAGTATTATGGTATGTAAACAAGGTAAGCGGAGTTCAAAGGAACATAAGTTTGTAATGTGTAGAGATTGGCATAGCTTTTTCTAAGGNTGAAACTATGATATCGACATGAACTACTATCCCTTTGCATGCTGGGAAATTTGTTGTCTGCTAAATTGTCGTCTGCTGAATTTCTAAAATTAGCATTTTCTTTGATTTTTTTTCTAAGACCACTATCAGAATAGCAAACAGTTTGGATCCTGATGAGACGCCACGTTCTGTGGCGTCTCATCTGGATCCAAACTGTTTGCAAAGGCCTTCAAAATCCGGTTCCAGCGCTCAAAGGGCTATATAACAAATCTGACTAAATCGTGATAAGAACATGCGAGTATGTGATTTACAAAGAAAGCTATAAGAAAGGGACATGGAGAAATTGACTGAGCATACTGAAATGCTCCGTGTTTGTTAGCAGTAGCTTAGTATTATGGTATGTAAACAAGGTAAGCAGAGTTCAAAGGAACATAGCTTAGTATTATGGTATGTAAACAAGGTAAGCAGAGTTCAAAGGAACATAACTTAGTATTATGGTTTGTAAACAAGGTGAGCGGAGTTCAAAGGAACATAAGTTTGTAACGTGGAGAGATTGGCATAGCTTTCTCTAAGGCTCTAAGTACGCTAGCTGAGAACTATGTAGATTTGTTAACAATATGACAACCTTGCACGATGACAAAAGTAAGGGAACAATGTATGTAAACATGTGTAGCCTCGTGTAAATAAAGTAACATTTGAACATGAAGGTGATACCAAGAGATTAGTCCAGGACTCCAGTTAACATGTAAATTGGAGAAGGTATCCTATGACCAGAAGCTTAGCAGAACGATATGTGTCGTGTTCTGAGAAAACTGGGCATAATGCTTGTGCGTAAATTGTCATCCCAGATTAGCCTGTGCAGTCCTTACAGGCTAATCAGGGACGACAATTTCCGCTTTTATGGAATGTTTCGTTTAAATGATGTCTCTTCTTAGCGAAAATCAAGTTTAGGCGGAAAGTGTCATCCCGGATTAGCCTGTGCGGACTGCACAGGCTAATCTGGGAAGACACTTTACGCACATGCATTATGCCCAGTTTTCTCAGATCACTACACATATGAAAACATGGGTACGAATTGTGCAAAGAAACACTCAATTCATGAATCAAGTCGTGATCGTTCTCTCTTTTCCTAGCGCTCTTTACTCGTAAGCTTATCAATGAGCTCCTGCAAGGGGGCGAGCTCGCGTCGCTCTATCAGATTGAACTCCTGGACGAAGTAGATGAAGTGCTTGAAGGATGTGTTCAAGTGAGCCTCCTCACTCAGCTGCATGACCTCCTTGAAGTGCTGGTGGTAGATGTGAGCGTACACGCGGAACAGGCGCTTTAGTATTGTCTTAGCACTGCTGAGAAAATTCCTCGGAAATGGCACACCTGCAGTAGAAGAGTCAATGTCCACCGTGAAAATGATATAATAACACTAATTTTGGATTTGTGTGGGTTTTCTCAACCAAGAAATCACATGTCAACTGATTGTTTAAGTCCGAAATCTTATTTCAGACATTCTATAAAAGAAATACACAAGTTCAAACGAAAATGCCAGGTTTTATGAACCCTCAGAATTTCTTGTCAGCAAAATAAATGAATCTACAGTATATTATATTAAGGAAAGATGATCTAGAGCAGAATAGAAGGATTCTCCACTCTTATATTTTTTGCCCTCCACCCCCTCACTGGTGCCCCTGTGGGGTGGCAAATAAAAACATGTACAATCTTAAGACATTTGAAATGACCTTGACCTAACAAAAATAACTGGTTCAAAACATTTTGTCTCTTATTGAGTAAATTAAATCTCAACAAGTGTGTTTGTTTGTTCATTAAATCATTTAGATTTGCCTGCTTTCAAGTGTTCATTTTGGAAATAGCTTAAGGGAGGAAAACAATCTTAATATTTAAATAAAATAATAAGGTCCATGAGAGGTCTTCCAATATCTAACAGATCTATTATTTTGAAGAATAATCATGAAGCAATGCAGCAATCTTGGCACTAAAAGGATGACCTCAGCTGAAAAAAAGAGCAAAACAACAAGCCTTCAGGGGAAAGACATAAAACAAACCTGATCCCAAAGCAAATGGTCCAATCTCGAAAAAGATTTTTCCCAAAAGTAAATTATGTCACTTTTTTCATTTTTGAAGAAAAAAATCATTAATACTTCTTTGAGAGTTTATTTACTTTTTTTTAAAAATGTAAAGTCAAATCTAAAATACGGATATCTTTTGTTGTGTAACGTGCGGAGCATGTTGTCTCCTAGGAAACTGTGGAATATGATCAAGCAGTTCCAGATACAAGATCAAAATGATTGATTTTTATGAGTGAAATGGTCCTCAAATAAAAGAAAAATTTCAAAATTGTCTTATCAGATCGCAACCAATTTTTGGTATTTATTAATGTAGCATAGCAAAGATATGCAGAACAGAATAAACCAGGTTGTTACCGTAACAGCTACGATTGCATCAATGTCGACAGTCTTATATTATAAAAAGGAAAAGTCAGTTGTAAAATCATGTTTGGTGTTAATTAATTTGGAATTCAAGTCGTTTTTTATACATAAGAGTCATTTTGGAAAGTACAGGCTACCAAATGCCTTGGTGTTCAATGTTCCTTTTATGTTACAAAAAGTTTTATTAACACAAATAAACATTTTAATGTGTCAATATCTGCTGGTATAATGTTCCAAATTACGACTATTTTACCAGAAAAATGACGAGATTCCATTTGAGATAAAAAAATGTGTTTTTATTTTCTGTGGGACAATATATTCCATTCCATGAAAATGATTGTGTTGAATACATTGTCACACAAAAAATAAAAAGAGGATTTTTTACCTTATTAACCCTTTGCATGCTGGGAAATTTGTCGTCTGCTAAAATGTGGTCTGCTGAATTTCTAAAATAAGCATGTTCTTGATTTGTTTTCAAAGAATACTATCAGAATAGCAAACAGTTTGAATCCTGATGAAAACGTTCTGTGGCAACTCATCTGGATCCCAACTGTTTGCAAAGGCCTTCAAAATTCGGTTCCAGCACTGAAAGAGTTAAATTTATGTTACCAGACCACATCTAGCGTTGAAAGTTCAGCTATAGTTATAAGGAACACTGATTTTGTATGGGTTAACTTTATTTTACGAAATTTTTTACAAAATATTCGTGGATTTCCAGTGTTAATGGGGCTTTAAAAGTAAAACACCCACCTATCTTGGATGGAAAAAGCGCCTCATCGTCCAGTTGATCCTGGACCCAAGACATGAGATAGTCGATGTACTTGGGCGCGCTACACTTGATGGGCTTCTTCACGGCCTGCCCGTCGGCCCAGTGGTACTCGTACTTGGGTCCTGCTGACATCACTGCACACGAGTCCTCCGTGCAGAACTCGGTGATCGTCCCGTACAGCATGTTGATCTGGTTGAAGAAGTCCACCGCTGGAAAATAGTATTGGTTGTTCGATATGTGTAACTAAGGTACTAAGACACAAGAAAATTCGTTGAATGGATATCCCCCGCCAAACGAGAGCTTTGTAACAGACGTGACGTATACCCCCACATTCTGCATTGACACAGAATATATACAAAGGACCATAACTCTGTTATTAACAAATGGTGTACAATGCCATCTGGCGTGCATCATCCTCTCATACATATATATACTCATACCAAGTTTCAATGAAATCTGCCAAAGCACTTCCAAGATATGGCTCCGGACACAAAAGTGTCGGCCGGACGGACTGCAAACTGAAAGCCAAAACAATATCCCTCCACCTTTGGCGGGGGATAATAACTGCAAATAGAAGTCTGCTCGGATCACAACGTTGCAACATCAAAATGGTTAGGCTACTGCAAATAAATTCTGCCAGGCATCATTGCAGATCTTTTATTTACTGTAGTAAGTTGGGTACAAGGACACTTACAATTACAGAATAACCAATTATAAATCAATTATATTTTCCTCAGTGTTTTTTTCACCATTTTGGGAAAAGGGCCGGGTCCCTTTGGTTTGGGAAAAATCGCGGCGTTTTGACTAAAATTGGAAAATTAGTGTTATTGTTGTTTTACTAACAAATGCTTCAAAATTGTTGAGAATAAAAGTGTTTTCAATATTATATTTTCTTAGGTTCAAATTATAGAGCTCGATGGCCGATGGGAGATGAACTACTTTTTTCCATCAATTGGGAATGGGGCCGGTTACAGGCCCCGATTTTTAACGAAAAAAGCCCACTGTTCCTATAAGATTAACAAGAGGGCAATGATGGCCCTATATTGCTCACCTGAACCTGACTTGGAACATGTAATAACAAGGTTTTTCAAGCATTGACCTGGTGACCTAGATTTTGACCCCACATGACCCAAATGTTAAACTTTGCCTAAATATTGCCCTAACAAACTTCCTCCTAAAGTAACATCATTATTGAATAAAAAATTAAGGGCACTTGAGTGTTTACAAGGTGTAAGATTAGGACCTCGTGACCAAGATTTTCAAACTCATCTGAGATATAAATAAAACCAATGTTTTCACCCAGTTTCATGATGATTGGGCAAAAAATGTGACTTCTAGAGTGTTCACAAGCTTTTTTTACTCTATAAATATAAGGAAAATGAGCCCCCCCCCTGGCAGCCATGTTTTTCAACGGACTGGAACCAGTTTCGAACTCAACTCTCGTATCTAGGAAACAAATGTTCTGACCAAATTTCATGAAAATTGGGCCAAAAACGTGACTTCTAGAGTGTTCAAATGTTTTCACTAAAAACATATAGAGAAAATTGCCCAGCCCACTGGTTGCCATGTTTTTTCACCGATCTTGACCATTTTTGAACTCGTCCGAGATATCAATAAAACCAATGTTTTGACCAAGTTTCATGATGATTTGGCAAAAATTGTGACTTCTAGAGTGTTAACAAGGTTTCTCTATAGGCAAAAAAGGAAAACTGCCCCGCCCACTGGCGGCCATGTTTTTCAACGGACCGGAACCACTTTTGAACTCAACCAACATATCATTTAGACAAACATTTAAACAAAGTAACATGAAGATTGGGCATGAAATGTGACTTCTACAGTGTTTACAAGGTTTTTCTTTTTTTT
>VMBQ01001906.1:62796-95923 GCA_007657795.1 Dreissena rostriformis | reverse complement strand
GCTGAAAGCATATGATACCTGGTTTACTAGACCAAACCAGGAACGCACATCTGTAATGTCTTTTGGCGTGGGGAAGTTAAGGATGGCTTGTAAGTATCTCTGGCAGGGTCTTACATCGTTTCGTGTAATTTCAAATCCTGCAAATTCCACAACATCAGCTCCAAACACAAACTTTTTTGGATTCAGTGTTATGCCATTTCGACCGCAAATGTCTAGCCAGTGTACCGCTTGAAAGAAACTGTCCTCGATCATCAGCCCATAGTCAATACATTTGGTTTTGTGAGGGATGTCTGCAACAATCTCATCATAGCGTCGGGTGTATCCATCACCTGAAGCAATGTAGCCCTGAGGTGCAGTTTTGTAGCGATATCTTCCCCAAGGGAGTGATGAATGTGGTCAGATGGCGGTCTTCTTAACACAGGGGTACACTGTGATAGCCGTTCCTTGCATCGAAGACTGTTTTCTTCTTCCCATGGGTGACTGATTGTGCTTGAAGAAAAGGTGAGGGTGTGTGATGTGTTTCAAGTGTGCATGCATTAAGGGCCTGCAGATCAACAGTGCGTCTTGGCTGTCAACTTTTCGTTGCACACACAACCATTCGATGGCACCAAGTGACAGGCTCTCCAATAGGGACGGGCTCAATGACGCCAAGTCGTACGTCTTGGTAAAGACCTGCCTTGACTGCATCTCGCCAGTGGATTGGAACTGGTACCGGTGTGTGGTAAGCAACTGGTTTAGCGTTGGGATCTACCAGAAGTTTCATTGGCGGACTGTCCATCAGTCGAAGTGTTTGATGTTCACATGTACTAAAAGTGCTGGCTTTGTACAACTCAATGAGGTACTGTTGAAGTTTGACACGATTTTCTTCTGTCGGTGAGCATGGTAATGTACTAGGTGGTGCTGGCGGTAGTTGACGGGCATGGCATCCACACGGAGCTTTGTCTTCACCATTCAATGCTGCTGCACTGTATTATTGTAAGGCATGGATTTCCGGAAAGTTGTCTTTGATGATACCAAGATTGATACAGGCTTCTCGACTCAGAAAATGTTTGTGTGATGAGTCGGTAACACATGTCATCTGCCTGGTTTCAAATACTTGACCACTAGAGTCCTTGCTCGACATCCGCAGTAATAATGCACCGAGAATTTTAATGCCATCATTGTTCGCTGTGTGCATGCGCATTGTCACAGGGATGAGGTCAGATTCACGTAACCCAAGGAGATGTACAACTTTGAGACCGGCAAGGCAGCTATGGCGTCCGGTATCAGCCATAGCCGGTATCACTGTAGCTAGAGAAGGTTTGTGAAGATTGATGCCAAGTGCCAAGTAGTCCTCTAAAAGAGCCTGAATAGACACTTTAACGAATGGTTGAGGCTTAGATCTTCTGAGAATACAAGTGTCAGACAGGTAATCATAGATATGATGATCAAGCGGGATGCTGTGTTTATTATTGTTCACAGTGTTCACATCCTGATGGTGTATTTGAGAGGAATCTACAGTACATAACAGAGCACTTTCCTTGTCAAAGATTTCGGGCTGAGTGTGTGAAGGGCGCATTGGATTGTCAACACTACGGCACACACTCTCAAAATGGTGTTCACGTCTGCATTGTGCACACCTGTGGCCATAAGCTGGGCACTGATTCTTGCGCTCCTGTGCAGTTCTTTTCTTTCCGTGGCCACGTTTGCCACAGTAGGAGCAAGCTTCTTGGGTGTCTGTGCTGGACTGTTGCTGCTTCTTGTAACTGGTGGCTGCTCCAACAGCATGGGAGTCTTAAAGTCTCGAAGCCGACCTTTTTCAGGCTTCCTTGGCTTCCACGAATTGGAACACTTCCTCTAGCGACATGTTCTGGTTTTTATCACCAAGTAGGTCAAGCTGAATGTCAGGGTCTGCAATACCTCTTGTACGAACATCAAGTATGATTGCTTCAGTGTAATTAACTTTGGCGGCACAATTGTTGCAGTCAATCACAAATTTGCAAATGTCAGCCTTCCCTCTCAGACGTGCACCAAAGTTGCGGACAGATTCATCGCGATATTGTCTCATGTTCTGGAGTGTCACTCTTGCCACCATTGTGTTTTCTACACGCACTGCTAGCTTACGAATTGCTGCCAATAAATTGTCCACCAATTTGTCAGTTTGATTGCCACCTAGTGTTCGTGTTAGGTCTCTCCGAAGAGGTTCATCACAACATTCCAACAACTGGATCACTTTGTCTCAACCATCCAGTTTGGTGGCAGCAACATAATCATTCCAGCGTGAAAGAAAGTAAGCCCAGTCCTCGCTTGATCCAGCGGCGGTAACTGTAGGACGCTTGACTTTCTCTACTCTGGCTGTTTTGGCAGGTGCCAATGTGTGTACGGCGCTGTGGGCAGTTATAAGTGCCGCAACGATGGCCGGATCTAGGTCGTCTATGTGCAGGCACTATCAGGGAACGGACACTTAACTGCAGGCATGGTGTCGTCTTTACAGTCTTGATCATATATAAGTATCAACTATTTGCTTCAGGATCTTTATTTCCTACTACTAGTACTACTACTACTTCTACTACTACTACTACTACTACTAGTACTACTACTTCTACTAGTACTACTACTTCTACTACTACTACTACTNTGGCCTGCTTTCATTTATTAATACATGACAGTAGAATGGCAACAGTATGACTCAGAAAAGCCAAAAAATTGCGGAAGTGATTTGGTTGAATAAAAATTAAGAAACTAAACAAAGGCTACTTACAATAAGAAACTCATTATTCCCTACTTAAGTTTCACTCTTTGTAGAAATAAATATACCATTTACACAACTTGCAAAAAGATGTGTTTTTAAAGTAAAGAATCGTCGCCGATGACTCCCGATTTTATTGTGTTTACAATTTTACAAATAAAATGGCTGCTGTCAAAAACCGGAAGTCAACAAAGGCACCGATACTTTGCGGACACTACACCTCTCTCCACACAGTTTGTACGCAGCAATCATTCACGTAATTAAAATGGAACCTTTGACAGTTCTATTGAGTAAATTAAATTAAAAAATAATAATTATGCACACAACTTGATGTTATGGTGACGTATTTTTTCTTGTTCTCCCGACATGGGAATAGTCAAACAGGAGTATGTGATACATGATAGATGGGAAGCGAGCATAATGACAGTTAAAGTAATAATACATCTAAAACATACTATAAATTAATTACGGGAGCTGTGTTACTCTTAATTATTACTATTTATATTGTTATAACAATGTTTTACGTCATTAGAACTCTTTTTCATATCGTTATTACTACTTTTTATTTCGAAAGTATACGAAGAATAGGATAAAAATCGTAAATCATAATTTCTTTTTCATTTCTTTTTAATCTACACCTGTCACAAGGACGCTTTAAAATTGTTGAGAATACCAAATGAAGTAATTTGTTTAAAATTTGGACTTATGGAGGATTTACACTACTCTTTTGGCACCATGTACACACGCTAACATGTTTGTTTTATAACGTTAACAGGTATTATAGAGTTCAAAGATTTTCTTTTAATAGGTCTTTGTAGATTTTTAATAAAAAACTGTTGCTTGACTTAAAACACGCAAATCGAAATTCAATTATAACAGATATATATTTTCACCAATTTCAGATCGTGACACGGAGAATTGTTTATGCCTAAACTGATAGTACCCAGTAATGTGGATCTTGGATAAGCTTACAAACTGTCAACACACATGTGCGAGACTATATATATATATATTAACGAGTACCAGCGAAATTAAGTTTATTGGAGCAGACTGTTGCACATTAATGTTTCGTAAGAAAACCCATCTGAACTTAATGTCAAAATATCAAAACGCTTGTCATAGCTTATAGTGAAACAAATTTAACCACCGTTCAATTAGCTTACATTTATAAGTCTATAGTTTCCGGTTGATTCTTCGAAAAACGTATCTGAGGCTTAATCAATAACAATTTTCATTATTTTCAGACATCGCTTAACTGTGAATGTTTCTTTCTCAGGCGCACCTGCCATCGGTTTATTACAAGGAGAGGTATGTTCGCTAATAATGTTTTCATTATTCTTAAATGATATTGAGTTGCATTTACAAGCAGATATAAATGCGGGCATTACTATTGATCAATTTATCTTCTTTGATTCACCGACGACGCAGTATTAATACCAGAATCCGCAAATGGATTACAATCTACTCTGAACAATTTGCTAGAGTATTGCACGAAGTGGAATATAACGGTCAATATCGACTAGACAAAAAATCTTTCAAAAAGGCAGACTAAAAAGGGATATAATTGGGGGTATAACAATACTCTTATTTAAATCGTAACCAATGTTAATGATCTTGTAATAGTTATGCCAACCACGGGCGCATTTATACAAGCCACACATACTTTTTTTATTAGCCAAGCGCTTAGGGCGATGCACTCATTATTGAGATCTATGAATGTACCTGCTTTAATCATGTGTAATCTTTTTGATGCATATCATGCCTCGATTCTTAATTATGGGAGCGAGGTGTGGGGATTTACTAAAGCTGACAATATTGGCGAGTCCAACGCAAATTCTGTAAATGGCTTTTACATATGAAAGCTTCTACAAGCTCAAATGCTTTGTATGCCGAAGTAGGAAGATATCCGATGTATATACATGTATGTCGATATTTACGAGTAATTAAATATTTCTTAAAATTGTTCAATTAAAAATCGTCCAACTGTATTTTAAGCAATATTATTAGTAGACAATTTAAGAAAGCATGTGGTAACCCTCACTCAAAGTCATGGGCATCAAACGTATGGTTATATCTCGAATCTGTTAATTTTAACAGCTTTATTGTATTGTTTCGCAATATGATACAAGATTTATTTATTTCAAAATGGCGACCTGATGTAAATGACACTTCATCAATATTTCTTTACAAGGAATTTAAACCCATTTTCGAAATATCCATTTACTTAAACAAACATGAACATTCAACATTTAGAAACATTAGAGCAAAATTGAGATTGTCTTCCCATGTTCTATGTAAAGAAACTGATAGGCACCAACACATTCCAAGAAATGAGAGAATATGTAAATTTTGTACACTTAATGAAATTAAAGATGAGTACCATTTTGTTCTAATATGTCATTTATGTAATAATTTTATAAATACACGTATGCCTGATGTTTACAGAAGAAGACCATACATGTTTATTTTGATTTTACAACTATTAAATGAGACCAGAAAAAAGGTATTGATACGTCTAACTAAATTCTGTTTTAAAGAATTTTAACTTAGTGCCGATAACATAAAGATTTATGAAAAAGTTTATTTTTTCCCCAAATCTGAAATTTTGATCATTATATCTGACTGCATTGTTTTCTTAATCAAATACGGATTTAAAAATTCTCTTAACTTTGTTAAAAAACACACAGAGCTTTCTCTTACATCATACATTCTCACAAAAATTCTTATATTTGTAAAGACTGCATAAACATGTTGTTGATGTTATTGTGACGCATGCGTATAGTGTAGTTATTATGATTTTTTTGTTCTTCTCGGTATTGCCTACGTTAACCGAATGAAGGAGCTCTGCCTTAATCATGTAATACAGTAATGTGTTCAATATCTCCTCTAGTGGACGACAATCCCAAGTGTACTTTACTTTAGTTTACCAAGTTGAAGAACCGGTCAATGCACACCTTTTCTACCTTGGACAAATTGCATTGTTTGTTTGCGGATCAAAAGGTATGAATGGTCTTTTTTTTAAAGCAACAGAAGTGAATGTCCTATTTTTTCGTTTAACATAGTTTGTAATAAAAGTTTAAAATTATCCTGATAGGTTAAATATTTAATATTTTTGAATCCTGATTTTTCATACATTTTATCACAGGAACACAAGCAGTATTTTAGAATTTTTCGTTGATTCCTGTTTCAATTAAATCACACATTTCTGTCTTGAGACCAACACTTGATGATATAGATCTAAGCGAATTATAAAACTGAAATTAAACAGAAAACCGCCGAGGCATTTGCCCTCCTGGCAATACTGTCCGCTGTCACGGAACTTGTATACTCTGTCAAGTGGACGGAGTTTCCCGGGCTGAAAAAGCCCACTATCATCGGGTACTGGTCGTGGTAGCCTGCAACCTCCGCGCAAGGATTTGACTGGTTCCGAGCATAGCTCGATATCAAATCCCTGCCGTTCTAACCAACCACGTGTTGATAGCCGAGCCACGTGGTACAACAATTTTCCCGTTGTATTTTTTTTTAATCCAGTATTTTTTTATTATGGACTTCTACACTTTTTTCAAAATGTAAAAGAAAATGTTACTACTTTTCATAATATTATACGTAAACATGTTTTTTTAAAAAATCCTTCCAGGTCTGGAAGGATTTTCTTGTGATGTTTGTAGTTATGGCCAGAAGCCGTGAGGAGATTACTGCTGCGTGGAGTTTAAGTAGCCTAATGCCTTTATTCTACATTCTATTTTCTTGCCCTTCTTATCCGCTCCCAATATTTAAAATCTTTCTGCCAATAAATATAAACGTCTCTCTTAGATCTCTCTGCTGCTTGAACACGGTAATCTCATTTATCTTATTTCTACGTATCATATAAAAACATCATATCTACTACCTCTCTTGTTACAGCCAAATCTTTAAATCTTTCTCTATAGACCTCTCAAATTCTACCACGTTCTCACAACTCTCAAATGCTACTTTTTACCTTAATATATTTGTCCCTTGAAACCTCACCCTCACAGAAGTTTACCATAGTTTATTTGAGAAACAACAAATAACAACAACAAACACTCAATAACAACATATTACAAGTTAAGATTCCTACAAGCGATGCACACTTGAAATACGCGATCTTTAACTGCATCAACAATGAATGTATGACAGAACAGAAGAGATAAGTTTGTTCCGACTTAAACATATAAAGTTCAACGTAAAGTATTCTAATAGTCTAAAGATCGGCGTGGCGTAGTGGATATGGTGTCCGACAAGCGATCGGGAGGTCATGGGTTCGAACCCCACTGGGAGCGTTCCTTTGATCTTCCTCCAAGGACACCAGGTACTGGTTCTAGTCCAAGGAAACGGACTCGAGAGCGTTTATATAAGCCTATGGCTTTCGATGCAATCGAGCAAAAATAAGTAGGTTTAAACTAAAGTTCAACGTCATAAACATACATATACAATAAACCATGCGTTTCAAGTAAACACAAAACATGAATCATTTCGAAGAAAGATAAATGTCAAAAGAATAAAATACAGAACTGAAAACACTTAGACAATTACTCTCAAAGCCAATAACAGCGACGCTGTCTTTGCACTTTGCCACTAGGCAATGCTTTTGAATAAACAGAAAAAACAAATGACAAATGAACCGACGCACAGTGGAGATGCGCGATTCATGAAAACAATAGTATATTACAAAATTTGCAGCAATCGGACTTATTCCGAATTTGCAATCGAAAATACATTCTCATTATCGGACGGACACAATTCGTGAGAATCTGTGTTATTTTAAAATACATATATTCGACAGTTCTTCAGCTAAGTCAAATGTGATAACTCCTATTTTCCGATGAAAAGTTATTCTTAAATATCACGATTCTGGAAAAACAACTGGAACTTTTTATACTATTTACCAGCTAATTTACAAGTCCACTCGTGAAACGGTACATAACAATATTATAGCTTTGTTGAACATATCGATATTTTCGTTTGGAAAAAGATACAGTTCAGTCGCACTGAAAAACAGATTGAGTTAGTACGACAGCAGCCGTCAACACGTGGGGACGCCGAAAGTGAACGTTTTGTAAATGAATGCAACCGTTGACCGGAATGCCTCGCTGTCTGCCGGAAAATCTCTCTCGGAAACGGAGCACGTTATCATTGGCATTACTCTCGTCATTGTCAGTAAGTTCATATTGCTTTTTTAATAGTTCATGTTATTATTGGCATAACTCTCGTCATTGTCACTAAGTTCATATTGCTTTTCTAATATTTCATATTATAATTGGCATTACTCTCGTCATTGTCAGTAAGTGCATACTGCTTTTCTATTAGTTCATGTTATACTTGGCATTACTCTCGTCATTGTAAGTAAGTGCATATTGCTTTTCTTATATTTCGTGTTATAATTGGCATTTTTCTCGTCATGGTCAGTACGTTCATATTGCTTTTCTAATATTTCATAATATAATTGGCATTACTCTCGTCATTGTCAGTAAGTTCATATTGCTCTTCTAATATTTCATGTTATAATTGGCATTACTCTCGTCATTGTCAGTAAGTTCATATTGCTTTTCTTATATTGCACATTATAATTGGCATTACTCTCGTTATTTTCAGTAAGTTCATATTGCTTTTAATATTTCATGTTATAATTTGCAATAATTTCGTCATTGTCAGTAAGTTCGTATTGCTTTTGTAATATTTCATGTGCTATGGTCATTATCATAAACTTTTTAAGTATTCGCGTTTCTTTATTTGTATGTATACGTACCTTATGTAATGCAACATATATTTTGTTTTGTAATATGTTCTGTGTTCTCATTCATTTACAAGTAACAAATTTTATTTAACTTGATAAGCTTGTGTTTATTTTCTTATTCGTACTGATTTTGATGTTAATAAGAGTTTTCGGAAATCTTTCCTACTTTTAAGTTTCTGGTAGAATTTTTAATATTTTTTCACAGACTTTTTTTTTCGTGCGTTTCATTATGGTAGGTTTACTATGTAACACTGTTTTATCGAACAATTATGGGACCTGTTCAAAGTTTTGCCAAATGCCAACATAACAATAAAAAGTTCCTTAAAACTCTGATGTATGAAATGCACAAATAACTTATATATTGAAATAAAGATTCAGATAAATAAAATATGACATCCAACATACATGAACGTATGCTTATTGGTGTTGTCATGCTTTACTTCGCTATTTTACTTCTTGCATATCTTCCTCAAAGAGCTTTTATCAAAAGGGTTACATATTTCCATTTAGTACATTTTATACATATCCCTTATTTCCCTGAAATATTAATTTAGTATTAAATGAACAGTGTAATAGTTTATCTCAAATGTCATTAATTTGATATTTTCCTTATTTCAGTGTTATGTGGATATAGTCACTTAGAAATCAATGCTGTTTATCATAAAATTATGATTATGTTGAACGCCATGATGTACACAGACTGCCAAGAAGTCCTAATTATGTCCGAGTAGGATCTGACGAGTTTTTCTCGAAGAAAATCTAAATTTAATCTAATTTAATTATGACGAGAAGCGCAATTTATATGTATACATCTCATTTGTTCGAACTGCTTTGTCATCCACTTAGGTTGTCTACTCTTTATTTCTAAAACTTCAATGGTTTTATTGATCTCGTTCCTTCATGACGTAAGAAACTCATGTTTGACATATTAACACTACTGCTGCACATAATATAGGGGACTAAAATAATTTTACACAATGATCTAGGTCTAATAAATCTATCTTGACTTACTTTTACATAAAAAATCATTTATTTTTTTATTCATATCATCGACAAGCTTAAGTGATTTCTTAATGACGCATTTCGTGTATCCGGTTGACCATAAATGAATTTAATAATATTGTAAGCAGTGTTTTCAAAACGTGCAGTGCATTCAAGCTGTATCTAAATGGAAACCGAAAAGTCTAGTGGTATACTGCTCGTCTCACAACTGTAGCTTGCGCAGGTACGAGTCCTAAAGTTTGAACTTTTTAACAAATAAAAACCAACAATGTATTTAAAAAAACAAATCAGAAAATATAGAGAATTAAAGCATGCTTGATTCGATGTATCTTTTAACCATTATGTAAAATATATAAAACTAAATAAATAAATAAATAACACACGTACTTATTCATTGTATTTACGTCTGTAGTATAGGTTGCCGTATATAGGCTTCTTATGATAAACTCATATTGTAGAATATCTGCTTCGTGACCACGGGGTAAAACTTCGATGCTAAAAATATAACAATAAAATATAATATAAAAAAACAATCAACTACAGTGACATTAGGCACACTGATATTTAATAAAAAAAATAGTCTTAAACATCTGCGTTCATATAATCAATTGGAATGTATGTTAACATCACATATAGATTTATTGTTATTCGAGAGTGGACGTCTTTACGCTGTTACAATTTAAACAATGTCTTACATTGAGACCGTTTCAATTCACGCTTTTGAATACGTTGTTCTATTTGTGGAACGAACGCATTTTAGCGTTATAATAGTCAACAAATCTGATCGTTAAGTGCATGTGAATTAAGTGTCATATATTGCACAAAATGGCCGTATAAGACGTGTTTGTTGAAACATTGGTTTTTGTTATAATTTGACACACTTGACAACTTATTGTCCACTTATTGCCCACTTAGAACTTATAATACACGCATCATTTACAAATTGTATTGAACTGAAGATAATTGCGAGATGTATTAATTGTGGAGCGGGGGAAGGACTCGATAATAGCCCCGGTGGATTTGTCGCACAGTTTTTAATTAAACTGGTTAGTTGTGTTTAGACACAGAAATATTTCCCCTCTTTCATGATACATTTTGCATCAAGGCTTTTTAAAACTTTGTTTGAAAATTGACTTTATTTTCTTTATGTTATTCAACAAAACAATTGTATGTTGACGTCAAAAAGCAAACCAGCCAATTGAGGCGTATTATAACAGGAAAGAATGCAAACAATCAGTGTCTATTATTTAGTATTATACCTACATGATACGAAACTGATTATAAGCTTGTGTTGATTTTCTCGGGCGTTCTGATCTTGATGTTCATAAGTGATTTCGGTGTTCTTTCCTGCTTTCGACTTTCTGGTATTGTTTTTTTGTATATTATGGTTTCCCAGAAACTCTGTTATTTTCACACAAACATAAAATTAAAAAGTTCTTTATTAAAAAAAGAATGTATTCAAACAAGCAGGATAACACTTCTGACTGAGAAAACTAGTAAAAATACATACCGCATTTCTTTTATTGATATCCATCAATCATAGACGGATGTTTCACACTTAACTAGATCTAAATCAACTATTAAAACTAATTTTTCTTCTTTTTCGTACACAACATTTCCCACTAATCACAGACAACCGCTAAATGTTTTCTTAACAGCATTTCTTCTTCCGGCTATATCCATCCGTTTAACGTATAAACTATGCACTTTTTGGTATTATAAGAAGGTACTTTGATAAAAGTACATAAGGCGTGACATGATCGAGAAGTGGTTGTCAAAGCCTTCAAAATCAGAAAAATCGTGGAGCTTACAGGGGGGCTGTGCCCTCCCCCCTGCAACCCCTAGCAGGGCTTTGCCCTGCACCCCCTGAGCCCCCAGCAAATCTTTCAATATCCCGCCCCCAACCAGAAATCCCGGATCCGCCCCTGCATCAATCGTAATATAAAAATAATAAAGAATGTGTTACCCTTTTCATCGATAATTTCTCAAAACGACTTGTTCGACGTCTCTCTGCAGAATCCTTGGTATTTTTATACGAAGACGTATAAGAATATTAATACATAGGACCATTATTAAGGAGGTTTGTTTAAACATGACTCCTGTCATCCGAGTCATTAGAACCACCATATTGTTATTAACTTAAGGCCATTACGTCAATTTCGATAATATATCATTTTATTATGCTTTAAACTGTGTAATGAGAATTTGAAAGTTGATTGTTAATTGGTTAAAAATGGCACACAGCAAGCGCTACACAAAGTGTCGATTGTAGATATAAATATTATTTCAGCTCGGATACATCTCATTTATTGTTAAAGTTCACTGTAATTTGTTTCTTATATGACCGGTACACAAAAGACACGCAATGTGTTCACTCATAACGCTTCTCAACTAACGTGTGTGATTTTGCGCGGTGTATTATGGGACGTACAATTTTCACTTTCGCCAACATTTTTTGCATGACAAGCTTCAATGTAACATTTACAAAATTCATCAGAATGTCGTGTAGGACGAAATTTAGAACATTCATGCGTTATTTGCCTTATTTCATTCAGTTATAGAAATCTAATCCGCCGGAGTTTTTTCAATAAAAATCGTTTTCATCAAAATGTGTATGCAAGTACACGTATTCGGAAGTAAAAGTAGAAACAGTAGAACATCGCGAGTACACACAGACCATTGCACGAACATGTATGTTTACATGTATACCTACCATGGTTCAAAGGTTTGATAGGTTATACAACTTGAGTCTCAAATGTCAAGAACACGTTAACTAATTTTGGATTTGGTTATGTATTTGAAAATCCGAACGCTGTTAAAATTAATAGTTTGATTAACGAGTTCAAATGTAGACTTGTTGACAACTTTAAACAAGAATGCTATGGTAAAACGAATAACAGTTCTGATTAGATATGTATACGGTTTACAAAACCTCTTTGGTATATGAAGAATAATAAGACTTACTCCCTAGACATCTGCGCTTATTTTGTGTAAGGTTTAAAGTGTCTGGACACCCGTTAAGAAACCAAGCTGGCAGATACGCTCAGAATACCATTCCACGAAATGAACGTTATTATTTATGTTGTTACGACATTGATTAAGAAGATCAGTTTATATGTATGGCGCTGCTACACTGATCGTAGAAAAAATATATTAGCCGTATATTTTATAAAAACCCATCTGTGAATACATTTCACAATTTATTAGTTTCATTAGACAAAACAGTAATTTTCAATGCATGTAAATATATCAAATATTGATTGTGTTTTTTTGTATTTGTATTATAACATTATTATTTTATGTTAAGTAATGTTATGTTTTAAACCTATTTACGTGACAGAAAATAATGTGTATATTTAAGTTTGAAGACGATGTACTTTTGATTAGCATGGATAATCCGTATGTCTGTCCGTCCGTTCGTCTGTCTGCCTGTGTCAGTCTGTCTGTCTGTCTGTATGTCTGTCTGTCTGTCTGTCTGTCTGTCTGTCTGTCTGTCTCTCTGTCCGTCTGTCTCTCTGTCTCTTTGTTTGTCTGTTTATTCAATTTAACAATTTATGTATTGGAGAACTGCAAAAGTCAAGTAAGTACAATTTTTAAGAGTTAATCAACACGTCTGCTCATGCACCAGTATACGACATAAACGATATCTTCTTCGGGTTTTGTAGCATCATTGAATCGATCGATATGTACAAGACTTGACATTAACTTAATGCTCAGCTTTGATTAGTGCGGCGACATTCCTTACCGCATGAGGACGCCGTCAGTTCAGGAGATGCCTACAACCGTTGATAGGATTGGTTCCCTGATGGTTGAAAAACCTCTCTCGGAAACGGAACACAATATCATTTGTATGACTCTCGTCCTTGTCAGTAAGTTCACATTATTTTATATCGTTTCGTGAACTTTCTGCATTTAAACAAACTTTTAAAATGTCCGCGTTTTATTTGTCTTTGCACGGGCTTCGTGTATTGCAGCATATCATATATTTGTTGGCGTTGAAATTGTGTGGTTTGCTAAAGGGAACACTAAAGTGTTATGGATTAACTTTATTTTACGAAATAGCTTACAAAATATTCGTTGAATTTGAGTGTTAATGGGGCTTTAAGTTACTTGCGTATCTTGTTCTCCTCGTTTTCTCATGCGTTCTGTTTTCTGAATTGCTTTTTTGACATGTATGCAATGTAGAGCATGCTCGATAGCTATGCAAACGTCAGATCTTCCCCATGGTCCTTAAATTGAAACAGAATATCCTTTTTAACTTGTTTATCCAATGAATAAGGAGCTCAGAACGAAATATTTTAAACCTTATGACTGTAACTGGCCTACCCTAAATGAATTCGAATTGCTTCTAAAATCAACTTATAGTTCCCGCTTATATAATATTGCTAATGTATATATAATGACGAGAAATTGAGAATAGACACTTACTAATTTACTATTTACACAAGGCATATAGTTGTTAATATTATGAATCAACCTCACTTTTCATTTAGGTTTACTATCTGTTTAATATTTCACTATTGTCTTAATAGTTAGCACTGTAATGCTAAATACCTTCTTGTTGTATTTTTAGTATGTTCTTCTCCATGTTGATACTATTTTTTGTGCTTTGATATTGTATAATGTTTACGCAATACATTTTGGACTTGGACTCCCCCACACTATTTCGTTTCATAAAGCATGTTTAATCACTACACTTTCTGTTCGCGATATTTTAAGTGCGTTTGATTTTCTCTAGTGCGTTTGTATTTCCCGCCTTCTTTTGATTTTCTGATGTGTTTATTTTCGATCATTTTACAGACCTTTTTTTCTCGTGCCTTTTACTAAGATATATATCACAAAATGGCAAAGTTTTCTCGCGAAATTAGCAGACATTTATCACACTTGAAGCTTTGTACTCCCACGTGATTTTCTACCAGTATACTTTCGACGTTCCGGCAACATTTTCGCCTTCCCTTTGTTTGTCATTTTACAGCCAATGCGTGGAAAGATAAATCTTTATAAATTAACACGCGCTCTGCCTTAAGCATTATTAAAAAAATTGTCTGAGTTTTATTTTGAGCCTCCAAACATTCAGATGTAACATATTATACAGTCCTGTCCGAGAATAGAAGGATAACTTTGCTCTATATTCTTCAAGATAAATGACATTCTATAGATACATACTTAGATAAGAAATGGACCAACACTTATAATATGAACTTACTTTCAATTACATATCACACGTAGTTATAATGTGCTTATGATTATTTTGATTGGCACAATATATTTTGCTGTTAAATATTTTCCGTGTATATACTACACGTTAAAGAATATTTTCCATATTAATCTTAAATTTCATTTAGTGAATATAACATCGTGGATACTATCATGGGACAAAATCAGTTTAAAAAATAAATCATGATGATGAGGCACTGTTTAATTGGCGTTATCTTTCACACATCTGGAAGATTATTTTATATTTAGGTGTACAGACGTTTTTTTTTACGAGAGCTCATATGAAAAAAGTTGTATGAGTGACACAAACTACTAGTAAATATTTATTTCTTTTATCACAAAGAAACATAAAGGTATTCTCAAACCCAAATAAATTAGTTTTCTAACTTTTCGTGTATGTATTACATATACTTTTTTCACACTGTTATTCGTGGTAATGATTTAATACGACAATTTCGCGTGACTAGCAAAGTCATCACATGCAAATAATTGTCAGACCCGCATCATTGCATTGCTACTGAACGAATTAATGAACTAGAAACTAATAACAAGAGTAATTTTTCCTGTTTCCTAGCAATGATACAACCCCTTTAAATATAAACATATTTACACATACATATACATCACTTCAAGGTATACAATACAATGTACTTGACAACTGAGTCCACTTATTGTCCACTTTGAACTTATGATGCATGTATCATTTACACATTTTATTGAACTGAAGATAATTGCAAGATGTATAAATTGCGGAGCGTGGCCAGGACTCGATAATAACCCCGGGAGATTCATAATTACCCGAGAACTAAACACACACACGTGTTACTATTAATAGTAACATATGCATGGGCTAGAATTATTGCGCTTCTAATGTGGATTCCCATACGATGTTATACGGGGATAAATGTTAACACGCAATTATGTCTGGCATTGCTTTATTTGCAAATTGACTTCACATATTAACATTTACAGATCTCTGTACTAAACGCATCGTAGCGATATAATGAGTAAACACATTTTTGTTTGTAATGCATTTGAATCTAATGTCACATATGGTCAACGTCCCCCAGTAGACTTGTTAGACGCCTATTTTCAGAAGCTTTATAGAGTCCTTTTGTGCCCGATGGGATGAATCTAATGATCAGCATGCTTCCCAGTTTTGCGTCTCCTTCGATAGACGAGTTATTAATTTAATGTGTAACTGTGGCTCAAAGTTGTAAAGCCAGACAGGAAATACTATTGCCAGACACCGTGAGTGCAAATTACTTTATTGAAACCGACCTCACTTGCGGGAGAGGCGGTCTTCGCAAAACTGTTCTGTTTCGGAGACGACCATCGTTCAGCATGTCATCGGAAGTTTATGTGTACTCGGAAACAAATCGACATATAACAATTACAGAATTTCTCTTGGCTACAATTTTGCTTGAAACATTGTTCATTATGCTTATTAAATTGGTAATAACCCAAAGCGAACAGGATAAATTAAAGAGGCATTATTATATTACTGAACGCCAAGGTTGTAAAGTCAGATGAAATTTTACCGATTTGTTCTCTTTCCTTTCACTAAGATATGCCCACAAAATGCCTACAAAAGGGCAAAGTTTTCTCGAGAAATTAGCAGACATTTATCACAATTGAAGCTTTGTACATTCCACGCGATTTTCTACCAGTATACCTTAGATATGAAGAAGTGAAACTCCAGAAGCTGCAATGTTCTTGCAACATTATCGTCTTCCCTTTGTTTGTCACTTTACAGCATAATTATCGATAGATAATTATTTTCAAATTAACGCACGCTTTGCCTTAAGCATTATTAAAGAATTGTCTGAGTTATTTTTTGAGCTTCCAAACATTCAGATGTATCATCTTTTACAGTCATTCCCGAGTATTAAAGAATAACATTTATTCTTATTTTTTCTAGTCAAATAACTATCTTTACATACATACTTATATGAAAAATGGGCTAACACTTATAATATGAACTTCATTTAAATTACATATCACTCGTAGCTGTAATATACGTATGATTGTTTGTATTGTCTTGATTTATTTTGTTTAAAAGAGAAAACGTCTTGAAAAAACTCATAAGTGTATCTCACAAGCGAAATGGATTTTTAATATTTTTCGTGTATATAATAAATGACTATGTTCCATCATATTTTCCTCAAATTTCATTTGGTGAATATAATCTCGTGGATAGTATCATGGGACAAAATCAGTTTTTAAAATAAATCATTATGATGATGCACTGTTTAGCTGGCGTTATCTTGCACACATCTGGACGATAATTGTTGATTTAGGTGTACAACAAAATTCCCTGATGTTCCTTGACTGGAATTCAAAATGACATGTATTGTCAAATAATTAGTAAAAAATAGTAAGTACACGCCCATCATTATATAATAATTTAATATTTTCAATATATATTTTCAACCTCGTGGATAGTATCATGGGACAAAATAATTTAAAAAAATAAATCATGATGATGATGCATTGTTTAATTTGCGCTTTATTGCTAACATCTGAAAGATAATTGTTGATTTAGGTGTTCACACGTTTTTTCGATTTACGAGGGCTCATAGAAAAAAAAGGATGAGTGGCACAAACTACTAGTAAATATTTATTTCTAAGATCACAAAATAAAATAAAGGCAATCTCAAACCGAAAAAATGGTTTTCTTGAATGTAATATATGCTGTTTTTTTTTCTCCACTGTTTTAATGGTTATGATTTAATACGACAATTTCGCGTGACTAGCAAAGTCATGACATACAAATAATTTTGAGACCCGCATCATTGCATTGCTACTGAATGATTTAAGGAACTAGACAATAATAAGAACAGTAATTTCCCCTGTTTCCTAGCAGTACATCAATTTTAAAACAACTGATAATTACATAATTGTACATCACTGCAAAGTAAAGAATATAAAGCACTTTACAACTGAGTTCACTGATTGTCCACTTTGAACTTATGGTACATGCATCATTTACACATTTTATTGAACTGAAGATAATTGCGAGATGTAAAAATTGCGGAGCGTGGCCAGGACTCGATAATAGCCCCGGTAGATTCATAATTGCCCGAGGACTAAACATACAAACGTGTTACTATTAATAGTAACATATGCATGGACTTGTTATTTTGCCCATACGATGTTAGAAACTTTAAAGGGATAAATGTGAAAACGCAATAATGTCTTGCATTGCCTTCCTTGCAAATGGAATTCACACCTTTAAATTTACGGATCTTTGTATCAAACGCATCGTAGCGATATACTGAGGGAACAAATCTTTGTTTTTAATGCTTGTGAATCCAAAGTCACATATGGCCAGCGTCCCCCAGAAGACTTGTTAGACGCCTATTTGCAGAAGCTTTTATGGGGTCTTTTTCTGCTAAAAGTTGTGAAGCCAAACAGAAATCTTCTAATATAGACATCGTGAGTGCTATTTGCTTTATTGGAACCGACCTTACTTGCGGGAAAGGCAGTCGTCGAAAACTGTTTCGGAGACGGCCATTGTCCAGCATGTCATGGAAGTTCATGTGTACTCGGAAACAAATTGATATATACCAATTACAGAGTATTGCTTGGCTACAGTGTTACGTGATAAATTGTACATTATGCTTATTAAATTGTTATCAACAGGAGACATTTACGAGGCATTATTATAGGCAACTGAAAGCTAAGGTTGAAAAGTCGGACAAAGTCTTTTACAAATAGTATTTGGATGGTATGACTTAACGCGAAGACTTAATTGATTAAATTGTATAAATCACATACACAAGAAGATCCAGCAACACCACTACCTCCACCAACACATCGTCAAATCCAACAGAATCTGTTTGATCTTCATAGCCATCAATACGCCCCTTGTAATTTTATATTTGATCTCATGTAGTTGGAATTTGAAACAAGTATAAGATGGCGGATTTAGAATCATCACAGACACATGTCATTTGTTTGGTGGAATTTGCAAGATAAAAAGAGATCAACATATTATTGATAATTTATACAGATGATTATGTTAATAGGAAAACATATTATTTATAGCCAAAGTTAACACAAATTCGTTTTTATATGATCGGCATATGTGACACTCTGGAATATCATTTTGACCACTTATGTCACTTCAATAAACATGTATGATTTGACACGGTACATGCCTCAGTATAGAGATCAGAGTAGAAGAAAACTGCGGAAATAATAGCAACTTGGCTGAACTCAATCTGGCTGTATCTAACCACAGACGGGTTCCACCGTACATGTATTGGATAGGGGGTCGGAGGCTGGACAGTTTGGGATGGCTTTGGCTGAATGGGGATAAGGTACTAATTAAACCAAGTATCGACGAGCCAGCCGCCACATGTACACACATGTGAGACTGACTTGTATGATATTGTATGTGGTGGGAATAATATATGGCAATGTTGTATTTTTTAAGTGTTGTAAACTTGGCAATAACTGATACTTGCTTTGAAGTTTACTCGCGGTCAATGCTAAAAAAGAAAAAAAAGAACGTATAGTTGATTACGAAAAGATACATGTTTACATATAATGGGTAATATGAAGTTACGCCGCACCGCCATGTATGACTGCGAATTCTTTTCTCTTGTAGCGGCGCTTTCCATATTCGGCAACGGATTGGTACTCGTGCTTTTATGGCGGTTCCGGGCCCTGCGTAACAAGACGGCCCTTCTCATCGTCAACCTCGCGGTCGCCGACCTTGGCATGGCCGTCGTGGGTTTTCCAATCTCCGTGTCCGCAAACTTCGGTCACAGGTACAGCCTGCTACGGCGGCATAGCGTTCTGTAGGGCAGTGATGTTTTTTCCCAAAAAGTACAGCCTTCTACAGGTTGTTTCTAAATGGAACAAAGTAACATTTGTTTGCTGAAAATCTGACCAAAATTTCCCCCAAAAGATGCCAAACTTTTTCAATAAACTCAATAATTGGTTGATTTAGTTCAGTATATAGCAATTTGTAATTCCATAGCACTTTATAATATAAATTTCGAAATGCAGCTTAATATGCACTTATAAACAATTCAAATACTGTTATTCATAATCATATTAATAATGTTTCATTTTTCCCAATTTCATGGTTTATCGCGCTATTTTTCCCAATCTAAAACGCACAGGCTGTACAATATCCGGGTCCGCAAACTTCGACCACAGGTACAACCTGCTACGGCGTCATAGCGTATGTAGGGTACCAGTTAAGCCTGAAGCACGCATACTTAAAAAACAATTAAATTTCTTGTTGCGTGTGCTTTTTTTGAAGAAACGTAGGTATTGTCTGTGATTTGTTTTTTTTAGGTTACCATTCATTTAACCTTCTTTTTCTGCAATGTTTTGGTAGTACTGATTAACAAATCATAACAATCATTACTGACTTGAACAATGCTGTTTTAACGTTGGTAGATAATTTACACCGGCGTACATCTGCTGGTGTACTCCTAAAGATGGTACAGATGGTACTTTGATTTATACAATAGACTATGCTTCTAACCAGTCCCGGATTACCCATTAGGCAGAGTAGGCAACTGCCTATGGGCCCCGCGACTTTAAGCGGCCCCATGAGACCGTGACGAATTGTTTTTATTTATTTACTTAGCCTAATTTTATAACTTGACAAAGCCAATTATTGTATATCAATGTTATGTTCCGATGTAAGTCTTGACATTGTCTTTCCAAGTGACACTTTTTGTTTTTCAAAACCGTATTGTTTTGCTGGTGCGTGAAATCGTCTTTTCACTGGCGTTCTAGTACGCACTAGGGCGAATAAGTTTCACTGCCTATGGGCCTCCACGATGCCAAATCCGGCACGGCTTCTAGCATTTCTTCTTACATTTAGATTTACATTCACAAACACGCTTGGGCATGTTTTCGAGTGCAAGGACAGTGAAAGGAAACATGTACTTTAATAATATAGAAGAAGAATGATCAGTTATAATCAGTTATTATAAAATGCAAATTAATACAAATTGAGCACTTGTCAAACACAATTAATTTTATGTCGTTTTGCTGTAATGAACCATTTTTTAAAGCACCGTGCAAATAAAAACCCATAAAACGTTATATTCCAGAGTATAAGAGCGTTATTGTCGTCGTAAACAGTTTTGCTTCTTACAATTCGTGCAAATAGTTTCTAATTTCCGACCTTCACTTTGAGTGGTAATCATGGCAGTGAAAATTGGTTTCATAAACTATGCCGAAGATTTTGGACATACATTTCAGATCGTGTAACTAGTTCTTGGAAACACTAAGCGCTCAATTTGCGTCCTCCCAATTAATTCTGTTCTGCAAATCACGACGCTTAAATTGTATTCTTAAATTGTAAATCGTAAAACTGAACATTCTATTTTTTTGCCATTTGACTTTCAAGTTTATCGATAAATTATTGACAATTAATTTCCATGCCCAACCGAAAAATATTCATGTTACATTCCGGTGTTTTCGTATCAACATTAAACGTTTTACTCTAAATGTCCATTATTAGCAAAGGAACAACTGAAACAGGAGAGCAATCCCTGACGATTTTTTCTTTGCAAGGTAATAATGTATATTGATATAATATTTTTAGTTTATGAGTCCCAACATTCATGAAGATTTCCTAAGCATAAATAGCTACATTTATATCATATGGGCATGTTCATCTGGTTTTTGAGCTCACTTTATAGACAAGTTAACGGATTCATCGCACTAATATAACTCTTCAATATTCACCTGGTACTGACCTTTATGCATGACTACACGAAAGTATTGTTACGAACAATTCACTAAATGTCTACTGTTGTGGTTTCTTAAACTCGTGGGAGACGCGCAAGAACAAAACTGAATGCAAATATGGTAAACAATTCACGCGTAAAATGTATGCATATGGACTTCACTAGTGCTAGGTCAATGTTGTCGAGCTGAACAAGTTCGATATTGTTTTCAGCTGTTTTTTATTAGCTCACTGAGTTTCATGGTGTACGCATTTACTTCTACAAGTACATTATTTTTCTGAGCACATAGAGGTGCAAGATGTACGGATTCACTTATACAAGTACATAATATTTTCAACTGTTTTTTTTTGTAGCTCAGTGAAGCGCCAAGTGTACGGATTCACTTCTACAAGTACATCATATTTTCAACTTTTTTTGAGCTCACTGAAGTGCCAAGTGTATGGATTCACTTCTAAAAGTACATACTATTTTCAACTGTTTTTTGAACTCAGTGAAGCGCCAAGTGTACGGATTCACTTCTACAAAGACATTATATCTTTCAGCTGGTTTTTGAGCTCACTGGGATGCCAAGTTTACGGATTCATTGGCATGATGTTTGGTATCGGAAGTATCGGCCTACTCACTCTTATCAGTATCGACCGATACCTGTTGACGTGCAGACATTCCATTTGTAAGTGTTTGTAGAAATTTCGGATTTTGGTTGAACCATTTTATTAAAAAAGACTATTTTTGCTGGTAGTTTAACATGAATGTATTCCTTTAATATCATATTGACGAATCGTCAGTAGTGGTCGAATTATATTTGCATGGGTTTTTGACTAGAAATCATTATATCGCGGAAACAAACTTAATTTAAGTTGAATCAATGCCACTGATGTTATTTTAAGGCTCTCCTTATTTATTTTGTATTTCCTCTCATTTCAGTTCTTCGTCTTAGAAAACGCCATTATGTATTGTCAGTGACCATAGCGTGGAATATTGCCGCATTCTGGGCATTGTCGCCTCTTGTAGGATGGTGCAGGTAAATATTAAGCCACACATATTTTACCGCCACTCTATGAAAATCCAACCTCCGCACAGAGCTATGGTAGCTTCGAGCAAAGCTCCGTCATATACTGTAAAATCAGAAATATTCGTTGGCATGAAATGTTGTTGTTTTTCAAAAAGTGTCTTTTCTAGGACACGCAAATTCGTGGTTTTCTTAATTTAGAAAAAAACAGGAATTTGCGTCGGTCATTTTTTCTATGTGTTTGTGTCAAATGCGTGGACCGGTCAAACCACGAAATGAACGAACATTAATGTCCCACAAATAATACTGATTTTAAAGTAATTGCCGCTATTGCACACCACGTGACGATGGTTGATTTCAAATGTTACTCGTGATTGCAGTGGATACCGATTGGGAGACGCGAAGTCAGCGCTTCTTTTTACACGAAGATCATTAAAAGCCCATATGCATGTATACACTTTGTCAATTTATATGAAAGACGAACACTAAAATCGTACATGAACATGTGGTGGCTTACTGAGAGCATATTTGTAGCGAAACCTTTAGCCGAGTCAACAATTTCTTAAGGTTTGGAATACAACAATTATTAAGATGAAGTAATATAATTGCATGGGTAAAAGTACAAAAAATACTGAAAAGTTTTAGCTGGAGGCCGCAGGTGGATCTAGGGCAAAGCCCTGGTCAGGGGTCCAGGGGGCCTTCGGTCCCCGGAAGCTCCTGAAGGATAGCAAATTGATCAGCAAATAGGAAGGAAGCTATCCTCAAATACAAGACCAACATATGTTGACAGTAATTCGTGCAGCTTTTAAAAGTGCATGCATACAATGGAAAACAAACAATGCTTATGTTTGTACATGTACCATAACTTTATTCAGTCATCTTATCTATTAATTTGTGTTATTAAGCATACACTCTTAACTTAAAGACGGGGGTTGTAATGGAAGTCCCATTCCTGAAATTCAGCTGAGGTCCAGGGGCTGCAAGCCCCTGCAGGGGCTAGGGTACTAGGGCTAGGGGTGGAATCCCAAGTTGGGAGTTCAGGGGGGCGAAGCCCCCCGAAGCAAAATGATTTTAAGTCTTTGAAGACCTTAAAAGTGCATCTTTGCTATGTCAAATTTTGTTTTATTGCCGAAGTAAATGTTTTGACTGACAGACTAAAACTTGAACTTGCTCTGGACACATCATTAAAAGCCTTTTTCCATGTTCAATATGTCCGAGCCCTAACTTTTTGTACTATTTGTTTTTAGTCTTTCTAGTTATAATTTCTGTTGAATACAATGCGAAATATTATAAACCAGACCATCCGTATCAACGCATGTGTATTCGTCATTCTATAAAAAAAAAACAATTACAAGAACGTATTTTTTGTTTAATCGACGAAAAATACTGTATCCGAAACGACAGTCCGAAAATGGTACGTGTTTTGCACATGAAATAAAAAGTGCATATCGTTTGACTGCAGACAATGACAACAAGTTACCTTGCAAATACGTTATCAATATATAATTTGTTGTTGTTTTTAATCACACTTAAAATATTTCCGAATGGCGAACATTTGTAACTGACCGGGCGAAAAGTGCCCAGAGGATAGAAGATTCACGAGACAATAGAAAATGAAAGAGCAATACGCCCAGGGGGATAGACAAATTTGGAAGCAATGGGCGCGTCAAACACACCCAACACAATCTCATCGGATTTCCATGATTCACGAAAACGACCTCTGAGGAGCCACAAAATACGGAATTCCGTAGTATTACGGAACACTTTCACCCATGCAATTGTGTGTGTATAGTAGTATTTGCATTTACATGTTCATCCATTTAATCGGACTGTTTACACCCTGTGTTACAATTTATTTCTGAGACGCCCTACGATGATCTGGGTTTGTTGTAAAACATGTTGCTTTTTGTCAGATCTTATAAACAAGAAGGACTTAAGTGTATATTTGTAGCCTGTGAGGTTTGTGTTAGGTTTTGCGCGTAATTCGATCGGTTTGAAACCCCAGTGCTTCGAGTAGACCGTTCTAAGGCGATGACCCAAGCTTTAATCATTTTTACGTTTAATGTCGTGTTGATGGAAATGTCCTGTATGTTAAACGCATTTTGGTCACTTGCATGGAATGAAAAACTAGCGGGTTAATGAGAATTTCTCCTGATACTGATTACATACAAGTATTTCATGTTTCAAACAATGAGCATGTTGCAACAGGTGAAAACAGGTGGCATACACCCGGAATCATCTCGCGTATAAAGACATAAATAGCAACATCTCTTTTATACCAAGAATTATCTGAGGTTTCTCATTTTCTATGCAAGATTGCTTAATGGTCCAAAGAACAACGACATAAACTAACAAAATGACACAATCTCGTTAAAGCTGACATTCAATGCAGACGCTGATTGCGAGTTGCACAAACTGCAACCGGTAAACATCTCTTCTTCTATAGACACTAGACACATACGGAAGTTATCCGAATTGACAGACTAGTTATACTCTAAGAATGCAATGCATAGCTTTCTATGCTGATGTGTTCCATAACAAAATCAGGGTTTCCGACTAATCTTCCTCCAAATCTGTAACATACCAAATATGCTATATAACTAAGCGTTACATTAAATGTCACACGTATATATAATGCTGCATTTACTGTACACCTACTGTGCTCTAGGTATAGCATGCGTTCTTGAGACCGTAGTTGAAGAGTACTTAATTTCAAAATGTTTTATAATGGACACATGTTCATTGAGTTTAGTTCCTTTTCGCTGACATTTCTATATTAAATCATGATTAAATATATTTTTTTATATATACTTAGTTAAAATTGTGTTACATGGTCCCTTGTTTTATATTTCGGCTATATTGTTCTTTAAAAAACAATAAACGAATCCAAAAATGAAAAGTGGATTTGGGGACAAATTGCACATTGTAATACACTGCATAACCTTATGATAGAACAGTCCAAGACAAACTAATAGTTGAAAGCGCTCGAAATAGAATCAAACATAATTAGTTAGCACATTAGTATGTTTAAAAACGGTTAAGCCCTTTACCAATACACACTCATTCTAGCTATATTATTTTGTTATGTTATTTTACTGAGCCATACGTTTAACATAGATAATACCATATTTCATTAATATATAACATGAAACAAATGATATAGAATATGCTAAGTGGTAATACAATTCTTTAGCTATCAAGAAACTCGTAGTTTATCCAAGCATGTAACCCTTGTTCTAAACGTATGATATTATTTGAGCATTAAGGGTTTTATTTTCTTTCTCATTAACATTACACATGTAAATATTTGCTTACATTTACAGTGGTTTTATTTCTGTATTACACCGTTATCAAAACACACATTGTTTTTATGACGCTCACAGGTACTTCATAAATACTAATATAATATAATTAAGTATGTGTCAATATTACCAGTTATATTACGACGATTAATATCGCCAAAGTCACCCACCGATAACAAAAAGCATTACCTCTTTATGATGCTAACAATTACGCTGTGGTCATTCGTCTATAGTTCGAGTGATGATACCACAATTAATCGTTCCTAATCCACCGATAACAAAGCATAACCTCTTTATGATGCCAACAGGTACGCCGTGGATATTCACGGCGTCGCATGCCTGGTTGCCATGGCTGATAGCAGGGGTCACTTCGTCACGTACAACATAATATTGTTCGTCACGGGTTTTTTGTTACCTTGCTTCGTCATCGTGTTCTGCTACTGGAATACGTGGAGGTTCATCCGCTCAGTGGGGGAAGGGGGTCGCCATGAGAACGCCGAGTGGACCCACGAGAAACAAATTGCAAAGGTAAAATAACATTTGAAGGGCCACACAAGACCTGGAACGAGATGTCATTTTATTACATATTTATTGAAACGAGTTGATCATGAAAAGAAAATCATGTGTAATAATTTGTCAAATTACCCGGGAAACTTGTATTTTTCAAGGATATTTGTTTGCAACTAACATAAAATTGAGATGATTGATCAAAAAAAGTAAATTTGAAACGTTTGTAGCCTTTATGAGAATAATTTTATTAAAATAAACTTTACGTGATTGCAAAGACATAATTTACTTTTTAATAAGTTAGCAATATTTATTTTTAATGAGAACTTGTATATTCACAATTTTAAATTCACTCTGTTTTAGCCATAACAATGATATATTACCCTTAATTAAAAAGAATGCATATTGCATAGGCATTCACGTAACCTGATAGAATGTACAAGATTTAATCATGATCTGTACACAATGTTCATATCTCTGCTGCTCAAAAACAAAACAATAACACCGTCGTGAATCCTGAATTAATTCAACTTAAGTTTTACTTTATGCCTTGATATCAAAACTAAATTGTCTGTTATTAACATAAACATAAATTATAACGGTAAATGAAAGAAACATAACGCATCGCCATCATTATCACATGCGCAATATCGTTTGTAGAAGATGCAGAGGATATTTGTTTGTTTCGGTAGATTATCTTTTTTAATTCACGAGTGTAAAGAGAAATTGATATTTCACAAATGGCACGAGTTCACATTCTATTATAAATGATACACAATGACAATCTACTGACACCAACATGTTTTTCCTATTTATTTAATTCTTTTCAAACATTTGTTTTCACTTAAAAATGGTATATTGAAGACTTTCTTAAGAAAAATAACACAATGACGTAAAAATAAAGACGTCATTTCACAGTCAAAAGTAAAGATGATTGCACTGTTATCTTTCGCTATTTGAAAGAGTGTAAAACGTGTTTCAAATCACTGATATTTCCTCAAAAACCACACAAAAGCATACGATCAATACTTTTTTTATTCAGATGTGCGGTGTGGCCATCAGCCTTTTCCTCGTTGCCTGGACACCGTACGCCGCCGTGTGCCTGTGGTCTCTGTTCGATGACGTGTCCAGCATACCGTCCCAGATTCTCGTAGTGCCTTCTATGTTCGCCAAGTCCTCCGCGTGCTACAATCCCGTCGTGTATGCGCTCGTCAACAAGCGTTATAGACTCGCGATGAAGAAACTCGTTGGACTCAAGAAGTCACAGAGGCCTTCGTTTGTGTTACATCTGTATAATCTGGATCAACACTGAAGACATATCGACTGGAGTTAAGAATATTTAGTATACTGCATGACTAAATAATATTAGCTCAATGTTTACATTTGATCAGCACTGAAAACATATCATGTTGGATTAAGCATATTTTATATACTGTATTTATAAATAACATTAAGTCATTGTTTAGGTTTCACATTCAAAATTGGATCATAACTTCCCGCCTATCGACCGGACGAAGGATACGTAATACAATGTTTGTAAAAATCAGAGGAGGTCAACATTTGTGATTCATATGCACATATTTGATAATCACTTAACACATATTGCCTGTGTTTAAGAATATTTAATTCATGAATATTGTATGTATAAATAACTATTTGTTCAACGTTTGCGGTTCACATGTAAATAATGGATCATTATGACATCGAATACATAGCGTCAATTTTTAAGAATATTTTAGTAAAAAAATGAGCAGTATACTCTATGTTTAATTCAAAAGAGATCAACGTTCGTCATTCATCTGTAAATATTGAATACTAATTACAACATGTCATCCGTGTTTAAGAATATGTGATATATTTGCAATCGGCTTGTAAATAGTTCAAAACATTTGTTTACATTCGATTGTTTGAATGTGATCAAGCGATGATATGGTCTTAACGAGCTTAATGCTTATTGTCTTGATATTTAAGCAATATATGTATATAGTATCGTTTAATACATAGATTTGAATGGAAAATTTGCTTTTATTCAAGTAACTTATTAAAACGAGTATAAACGATCGTATGTTTTTTTTCAAAACAAATTAAACGTTTGAACATAGTTTGTAAACTAAAATTTGAAATTATCATGATAGGTTAAATATTAAATATTTGTTTTATCTTCATTTGTTATAAACTTTATCACAGAAACCTTGTCAGTATTTTAGTATTTTTCTTTGATTCCTGTTTTAATTTAATCACAAATTCCTGTTTTGTGACCCAAACTTGATGATATAGATATAAGCGAATTATATAAACAAAAAACAACAACAGAAAACCGCTGAGACATTTGCACTCCACGCAATACTGTCCGCTGTCGCGGAACTTGTATACTCTGTCAAGAAGACGGAGGTACCCGGGCTAAAACGCCCATAATCATAGAGTATTGGTCGTGGTAGTCTGATGCGTTTTTTTACACTACATTCATTTTTTCTTGCTCTTATACTCCGCTACCCGTATTTGAACTCTTTCTGCTTAGAAATATAAACTCCATACATATCTCTTAGATCTCTCTTCTGCTTGAACACGATCATAAAATTGACCTCATGTCTACGTCTCTTATCATATAATGGCCTCATATCGAATACCTCTCTTGCTACAACCAAATTGTTAAATCTGTTTCCATAGAACTCTCAAATTGTACCTCTCTCTCACAACTCTCAAATGCTACTTTTCTACTAAATAGTTTTGTCCCTTAAACCTGACCCCCATAGAAGTTAACTATAGTTGTTCTGCAAATGTAGCACAATTTACTTCAGCAACAACAAATAACAACAACAAACACCCAATTACAACATATTACATTTTTAGATTCGTACACGCAATGCACATTTGAAATACGCGATCTTTATTGCATAAACAATGAATGTATTATCGAACAGAACAGAATAGTTTATTTCGACTTAATCATATAAAGTTCAACGTCATAAACATACATATACAATAAATCATGCGTTTCAATTAAAAACAAGACATACATCACTTCGAAGAAAGATAAATGTTAAAAGAATGAAAAAAAGAACTGGAAACACTAAGACATTTACTCTCACAGCCAATAACAGCGACGCTGTCATTGGTATTTCCCCACTTGGCAATGCTTTTGAAAAAACAGGAAACACAAATGACAAATGAACCGACGCACAATGGTAATTTGCGATTCATGAAAATCAATAGTAAATTCCAACATTTGCAGCAAAATATCTGACTTATTGTGAAATTTCAATCGAAAATACATTATCAGGATCGGACGCACACAATCCGTGAAAAAATATGTTATTTTAAAAAACATATATTCGACAGTTCTTCAGCTAAGTCAAATGTGATAATTCCTTTTTTTTAAGGCGTAAATAATATTCTAAAATACCACGATTCTGAAAAAAAAGTGGAAGTTTTTTTATATTATTTACCAATTAACAAGTCCCCTCGTGAACTGGTAAATAAATATATGCGTAATCTTCTTATTATAGCTTTGTTGAACTGGTCGATATTTTCGATCGGAAACTGACTAGATTCCAGTCGCCTTGAAAAACAGTTTAAGTTAGTACGAGAGCAGTCAGCAACACGCGGGGACGCCGGAAGTGAAAGTTCTGTAGATGAATACAACCGTTGACCGGAATGCTTCGTGGTTGGCCCGAAAACCTCTCTCGCAAACGGAGCACGTTATCATTGGCATTACCCTCGTCATTGTCAGTAAGTTCCTAGTGCTTTTCTAACATTTCGTGTGCTTTGATCAGTATCTATAACTTTTAAACTGTTCGCGTTTCTTTATTTGTATTTATACGTACCTTATGTAATGCAACATATATTTAGTTTTGTTATATTTTCCGTGTTCCCATTCATTTACATGTAACACATTTTATTTTACTTGGTTAGCTTGTGCTTATTTTCTTATTCGTACTGATTTTGATGTTTATAAGAGTTTTCGGACTTCTTTCCTGCTTTCAACTTTCTGGTAGAATTTTTGATATTTTTCACAGACGTTCAGTTTTCTTTTTCGTGCGTTTCACTATGGGAGGTTTACTAAGTAACACAGTTTTATCGAACAATTATGGGACTTGTTCAAAGTTTTGCCAAATGCCAACATAACATTAAAAATATGCTCAAAATTCGGATGTGCGAAATGCACATATGACTTATACATTGAAATAAAGATTAAGATAAATAAAATATGACATCCGACATAAATGAACGCAGGATTATTGTTGTTGTCATGCTTTAGTTCGCTATTTGTACATCTTCCTCATAGAGCTTTTATCAAAAGGGTCCCATATTTCCATTTAGTAGCATTTTATACATATTCCTGATTAGCCTGAAATATTAATTTTGTAATGTATTGGTATTAAATGAATAGTGTAATAATTTCTCTTAAATGTCATTAATTTGATATTTTCCTTATTTCAGTGTTATGTGGATATAATCACTTAGGAATCAATGCTGTTTCTCAAAAAATAAGATTATGTTGAACGCCATGACGTACACAGACTGCCAAGAAGTCTTAATTTCTTTCTAGTAGGATCTGACGAGTTTTTCTCGAAGAAAATCTAAATTTAATCTAATCTTATTTTAACGAGAAGCGCAATTATATTTATATATCTCATTTGTTCGAACTTCTTTGTCATCCACTTCAGTTGTCTACTCTTTATTTCTAAAACTTCAGTGATTTTATTGATCTCGTTCCTTCATGGCGTGAGAAACTCATGTTTGACATTTTAACTTTACTGCTGCACATACTATAGCGGACTAAAATAATTTTACACAATGATCTAGGTCTAATAAATCTATCTTGAGTTACGTTTACATAAACAACATTAATTTTTTTATTCATATCATCGACAAGCTTTAGTGATTTCTTAATGACGCATTTCGTGTATCCGGTTGACCATAAATGAATTTAATAATATTGTTAGCAGTGTTTTCAATAAGTGCAGTGCATTCTAGCTGCATCTTACTGGAAACCGAAAAGTCTAGTGGTATACTGCTCGTCTCACAACTGTAGCTTTCTCAGGTTCGAGTCCTAAAGTTTGAACTTGTTAACACATAACCACCAACAATGTATTTTTTTGTGTAATATTTTTCGGAAAATAGTCGAGAATGTAGTTATGCTTGATTCGATGTATCTTTTACACCGTCTATCATCACCACCGGAAATAGTATACCAGCGAAGCAAAAGTAAACATCACGCAAGAGGTAGTGCTCGTGGAAAGAGTAAGTTGTACCATTTTTATCGCGAACGTTTTCCAAAATTTGTGTGACAAATTAATAGTGGACATATCAAAATTCTATCGTAAGTAGTTTGAGTTCTTTATTAATACATTCGAGTGTTGAAATAGATCAATCCTCAGCTACCTGGTACCGAAAGTTAAGTTCGTTGGGACATTTTTTTCCTTTTGTCCTAGGAAAGTATACTAATTTTGCCGAATTTTTCAATGGTATGCAAAAAGAACTATACAAACTATCGGTTTTTGCAAGCGTCAGCCCAAAAATCTAGTAAGTATGCAAATGTTTGGCTAAAATATAAACTTTGTTGTGTACGGCGAATAGCACTTGTTGTGTACGGCGTATAGCAAAATAAAATTAAATGGTGTACGGCGAATAGTTTTGAGTTTGGTAACCCACATTGCAGAAGAAGGGGACCCCTGAACGGGATTATATTTATCGGTGACATTTCCCCCTATTTGAGATATGTTTGTATCCTAATTGGGTGCAATTCGTCTATTTTGGAACACGTGGAAATGCAGAAACATACCTTAATAAACTGTACTATTGGTATATTTAATTTTCAATTCAGCCCTTTTTAGCTATGTTTTAAAATTTATCAATGGGATAGTTACCTTTTTTGTAAAGCTCATTTAAAAAAGACATTATATACTAGGACATAAAAGAAATTCAATACGTACGTATATCCTTGTCTTCCATTATTGCGGTATTTAATCTACCAGACGGAAATCTATGGTAACATATATGAATATAATTCACGCATGTATGTTACCATAGATTTCCGTCTGGGAGTTAAGATACTACAAAAAGGGGAAGAAATAAACACATGTAAGTGGTGTGTATCTTTGTTTACAGGTATATATATAACACAACTGATATAAGAGAATGCCCGTCCTAGTATTAAAAGGATAATTTCACATTCAGGTTACTTAAGCATTTTAAAATAAGAATTGCACATCGGCTTTGCCTATAATTATGATATAATTTAAATCATTGATCGACATATTGTGTATGTGTGTGTGTGTATGCGTGAGTGCGTGCGTGTGCGTGTGTGTGCGCGAGTGTGTGTGTGGGGGCGTGTGTGGGCGTGCGTGCGTACTAGCGTGTGCTTGTGTGTGTGTGTTTAAGTCTTGTTCCTTTTGAACGTAAGAAAATAATACGAACGTGCATTATAGCAAGTTATATCGTTTGATATTAAGGTATATTTGACGATCATTATAGTCCAACATGTTTACCAATGTTCCAAAATGAATTCATTTGGAAACCTTTGTCGACGCGTTTAAATGCACTATGTAAAAAACGTTTCGAAACCATAAGCCATGTTATTCCTTTTAAAAGTCTCCGCTATCCCAGACACCATTCGCCAGTATTATTTAATCCCTATCACTAAGCCGCGTTTTCACATTCTATATTCCAGAGACAATGTGTTTGACTTAAAGGAAAGGGCAAAAAGGTCTGCCAGGAAAAAGCTTGCAACGATTGCAGAGCCAGACGAAGCGGCACGGGGAGTAGCGCCCATTCGGGGATATTTTAAGTGCGACCAAAGCAAGTTATTGAAATAGAAAAGACTTGGAATGGGAAAACGTTAAGACTGTCTAGACCATACTTAAAATCAGAAAGGCGGCA
>VMBQ01001906.1:26591-60827 GCA_007657795.1 Dreissena rostriformis | reverse complement strand
CAGACAGACAGACAGACAGACAGACAGACAGACAGACAGACAGACAGACAGACAGACAGACAGACAGACAGACAGACAGACAGACAGACAGACAGACAGACGGACAGACAGACAGACAGACAGAAAGTTTATTCAGACTTACACATAAGTACATCGTCTTAATACACAAATATACACATTATTTTCTGTCACGTGAATAGGTATAACAGCATAACATAACATAACATAAATGGTCATTTAAGAATACAGATATAAATAAACACAATCAATTGCATAAATACGTAAATTATATCAAAGCGGTAATGAAATTTATTAAACAGCATTATTAAGAATTGAATTTCTTATAGCAAAAGCTTCTTTCACATATTTACATACATTTGAAATTAATGATTTGTCACATGAGACTAATAACTTGTGGAATTTATATACAGATGGGTTTATATAAAATATACGGCTAATATATGTTTTCCTTAAATCAGTGTAACATCCGCATATACATATAAAATGGTATTCATCTTCTAAATACAAGTCATTACAACATAAACAATAACGTTCATTTCGTGGAATGTTATTTCGGGCGTATTTGCCAGTTTTTATACTCAACGGATGTGCAGAGACTCTTACTCTTACAAAAAATTATCGCAGATTTCTAGGAAGTAAATATAAATATGTTTCATATTCCAAACAGCTTTTAAAAACTTTATAGTCAACAACTCTGATTGTGACGTGCATGTGAATTAAGTGTCACATATCGCAAATGGCCTAAGAAGACTTGTTAGACGTCTATCTGCAGAAACCTTTGTTAGAAGAAGACTTATACGATTACAAATGTATTAATAAATAAGAACATTATTTAGGAGGTTTCTTTAAACATGACTCCTGTAATCCGTCATTAGAACCACCATATTGTTATTAACGTAAAGCAATTTTTGCCATTTTGAGAATATAACATTTTATTATGCCTTGACCCGTGTAATGAGAATTTAAAATTGATATCCATTTGTTACAATTGGCACAGCATCAAGCGCTTTAAATAGTGTCAATTGCAGATTTAAATAGATTTAAATAGTTTTTCAATTGATAAACATCTCATTTATTGTTAAAGAGCACTGATTTGTTTCTTATATGACCGGCATATGAGACACGCAGTGTGTTTTCTCATGTCGCTTCTCAACTAACGCATGTGATTTTGCGCGGTGTATTATGGGAAGTTCTATTTTCAGTTTCGCACACTGCTTTGCAAACTTCAGATCTTTCCAATGGCCCTCAAATCCCTCTTTTCGCGAGTTGATTCAGAGATCATTGCAAATGTGTTTTATGCAAACTAAATGATATCGAGGATGAATATTAAATTTTCTCAACTGTCTTTATTATGCCGATGTTTGGAATACATTAATTCCAAAGTATTTAAGATCTCGTCCAGATATGTTCAAGTTTATCGAATTACTTATAAGTTCAAACAAAATAGTGTTAAGAAAATTAGCCATGTTTTGTTTAAGATGCTTTAAAAAACGACAACATGTCTTAAATATGTAGTATAAAATAATTATATTTTTCTTTAAAGACAATAAGCACAGAATAATGTAATACTTGTTGCAATTATTAAACTACGTTTTGACATTATGTGCTCACTATGTATTAACCTCATCCATGTGGCATTCTCACGGAAACATGTTGTATTTCATTCTTTTTTAAAATGGTCTTTTTTCGAAATGATGTATGTTTTGTAGTTAATTGAAACGCATGCAGTTATTGCATATGTTTGTTTATGACGATGGGCTTTAAATACCTAAGTCGAAATAAACTATGCTGTTCTGTTCTTTTCGCGATATTTTTGAGTGCGTTTGATTTTTTCTAGTGCGTTTGTCTTTCACGACTTGTTCCGATTTTCTAACGTGTTTTCGATCGTTTTACAGACCTTTTTTCCTCGTGCCTTTCAATAAGATATGCCTACAAAGGGGCAACGTTTTATCGCGAAATTAGCAGACGATTATCACAATTGAAGCTTTGTACACCCCACGTGGTTTTCTACCAGTATACTTCAGATGTTCTGGCGACATTTTCGCCTTTCCTTTGTTTGTCACTTTACAGGCAATTCGTGGAAAGATATTTCTTTTCAAATTAACACGCACTCTGTCTTAAGCATTATTACTAAAATTGTCTGAGTAATATTTTGAGCCTCGAAACATTCATATGTTTCACATTGTACAGTCCTGTCCGAGTATGGAAGGATAACTTTGCTCCATATTCTTCAAGATAAATGACATTCTATACATACAAACTTATATAAGGAATGGACCAACGCTTATAATATGAACTTTATTGCAATGACATATCACACGTCGTTATAATATGCAAATGGTTATTTTGATTGGCATAATATATTTTGCTGTAAACTGTTTTCCGTGTATATAATACATGTTAAAGAATATTTTCCATATTAATCTTCAATTTTATTTAATGCATATAACATCGTGGATACTATCATGGGACAAAATCAGTTTGTAAAATAAACCATTATGATGAGGCACTGTTTAATTGGCGTTATTTTACACACATCTGGAAGATAATTGTTAATTTAGGTGTACAGACGTATTTTCGATTTACGAGAGCTCATAGGAAAAAAGTTGTATTAGTGACAAAAACTACTAGTAAATATTAATTTCTTTTATCACAAAGAAACATAAAGGCTTTCTCAAACCGAAATAAATTTGTTTTCGTGTATGTATTACATATACTTTTTTCACACTGTTATTCATGGTAATGATTTAATTCGACAATTTCGCGTGACAAGCAAAGTCATCACATGCAAATATTTTTTAGACCCGCATCATTGTATTGCTACTGAACAAATTAATGAGCTAGACACTAATAAGAAGAGCCCTGTTTCCTAGCAGTGATACATCACTTTAAATATTACTGATATTTACATATACATCACTACAAGGTATACAATACAATGTACTTGACAACTGAGTCCACTTATTGTCCACTTTGCACTTATAGTACATGCATCATTTACACATTTTATTGAACTGAAGATAATTGCGAGAAGTATTAACTGCGGAGCTGTGGACGGACTCGATAATAGCACCGGGAGATTCATAATTGCCCGAGAACTAAACATACAAACATGTTACTATAAATTGTAACATACGAGTACGCATGCACTAGAGTTATTTCGCTTCTAGTGTGAATGGCCATACGATGTTATAAAGCGATAAAGATAAATGTGAAAATGCAAATATGTCTGAGATTGCCTTCTTTAAAAATGGACTTCACATATGTTAATGTACGGATCTGTGTATCAAACCAACTTAGCGATATAATCAGTGAACAAATAATTGTTGTTAATGCTTGTGAATCAAATGGCACATATGGCAAACGCCCCCTAGACGCCTAACTGCAGAAGCTTTTATGGGGTCTTTTTGTGCTAAAAGTTGTGAAGCCAGACAGGAAATCCTCTAATATAAACATCGTGAGTGCTAATTTAATACTTTATTGAAAACGACCTCACTTGCGGGACAGTTGGTCTTCGCAAAACTGTTCTGTTTCGGAGACGACCATTGTCCAGCATGTCATCGGAAAGTTCATGTGTACTCGGAAACAAATCGACATATTACAATTACAGACTACTTCTTGGCTACACTTTCGCGTGAAAATTGTACATTATGCTTAGTAAATAATTAACCAAAGTGAACAGGGATCAGGAGAAATTTAAGAGGCTTTACTATATTACCGTAAGCAAAGGTTGTAAAGTCAGACAAAGTATTTTAAAATAATTATTTGGAAGGTTTAACCTAAAGTGAAAAAAATAATTAATTGAATAATATAAATCACATATACAAGATGATCCAGAAACGCCACCATCACCACCACCACATCATAACATCAAACATAATCTATTCTATCTTCATAACCATCAATACGCCTCTTGTAATTTTTATATTTGATCGCGGTGTCATTGGAATTTGAAACACTTATAGCATGAAGAATTTAGGATATTCGCAGATAAATTTCATTTTGTTTGGTCGATTTTGCACGATCAAAATAGATCCACATATTTTTAATAATATATACAAATAAATATGTTAATGAGAAAAAATATTATTTATAGCCGAAGTAAACACAAATTCGCTTTTATATGATAGGCAAATGAGACACTCTGGCATACCATTGTGACCACAGCTGCCACTTGTCATGTAAACTGTATGCTTTGGCAATTTGCCCTAGTACAGAGATAAAACAAAAACAGTTACGCCACACCGCTATGACTGACTAATACGTTTCTCCTGTAGCGGCGCTGTCCGTATTCGGCAACGGATTGGTACTCGTGCTTTTATGGCGGTTCCGGGCCCTGCGTAACAAGACGGCCCTTCTCATCGTCAACCTCGCGGTCGCGGACCTTGGGATGGCCGTCGTGGGTTTCCCGATCTCCGTGTCCGCGAACTTCGGTCACAGATACAACCTGCTACCGCGGCATAGCGTTTTAATCTCATCCATGTGACATTATCAAGAAATATGTTTATTTATTGTTTACTTAAATTAAACGTTCTTTAAAATAATGTGTGTTTTTGTATGTACTTCAACGCATGATGTTATTGGATATGTATGTTAATGACGATGAGCTTAACATGCATAAGTCAAAATGAACTATTCTGTTCTGTTATTTAGGGTACAAGTTAAGGCTGAAACAAAAATTCTTAAAAAAGAACGAAATTTCTTGTTGTGTGTGCTTTTTGAAGTAACATTAGGTTTTTATATAAAAAATTTAAGGTATTGTTTGTGAATTAAACAAAAAAGATAGATTATTACAGCACGGAACATACCTTTGTCATCAAATTTACGAATATTAAATCCTCTTAACAAAGAATTTTAGTCTGACATAAATTTACACTTTTTTCTGCAATGTTTTGGTAGTACTGAACAAATACTGTAACATATCATTACACGCATGACTAATCTGTACAATGATATTTTAACGTTGGTAGATAATTTACAACGGTGGACATATCTCCGGGTGGTACTTTCATTTATCACATGCTATACCTTGTTTTCAATGTTATACAGACATTGCGTATTTTTTTTATATTACACATGTGTAATACAACATTTTTAAGCGTTTTCATTGGCTACATAATCAATAACTAACCAATCGACCAATCGCATGGCTTTATTTTGGTGAAATGACGTCGTCAACATGAAATGACGCCAAAGGCTCGCTTACCAACAAAATTCCTGAACGAGTTTAATAAAATATGGTATGATATGATCACGAGTGTCAGATCCTATATTTACAAACTACACTATCTTTCTAGCCAGTCCTGGATTTCTCATAAGGAAGAGTACCTGCCTATGGGCCCCGCGATTTTTAGGGGCCCCATGAGACCGCGACGAGTGTGTTTGTTTTACTAAGCCAAATCTAATGACAAAGCCAATTAGTGTTTATCAATGTTATGTGTTATGTGTCAATTAAAGGCTTGACATTGTCTTACAAAGAGACAATCCTTTATTATTTTCAAAACCGTACTGTTCTGCTGTTGCGTGAAATCGTTTTTGCACTGGCGTTCTAGAACGCACTAGGCCGAATAATTTGCACTGCCTATGGGACTCCACGATGCTTAATCCGACACTGCTTATGACATTTCTTCTTACATTTAGATTTTGATTAACATACACGCTTGAATATGTTTTCGAGTGCAAGGAAAGTGAATCGCACATGAACTTTGATACTATAGAAGAAGAATGATCAGTTATTATCAGTTATTATAAAATGCACGTTAATACAAATGGAACACTTGTCAAACACAATTTATTTTATGTCTTTTAGCGGTAATGACACAACTTCTTCAAAAGCACTTCGCAAAACCCATAAAACGTTATATTCCAGAGAATTAGATAATTATTTTGGTCATGAGCCGATTTTGCTTCTTACAATTCATGCAAATATTTTCTAATTTTCAGTCATCACTTTGAGTGGAAATTAAGGCTGCAAAAAAAAATGGTTTTTATAAAATATGCCGAAGAATCTAGACATTAATTTTAAATGGTGTAACTAGTTCTTAGAAACACTGGGAGCTCAATTTGAGTTTCCCTCCAATTAATTCTGTTCAGCAAATCACGACGCTTTCATATTATTATTCATTAAATCGTGAAACGGAACTTGTTTGCCATTCATCTATCATGTTTATCGATTAATTATTGACGATTGATTTTAATGCCCAACCGACAATAATTCATGCTAAATGTCGGTGTTATCGTATCAACAATAAACGTTTTACGACGTAAAAAGATTGTAATACGGAATCGAAATATAAATGATTAAGATAGCGACGGCTAGCACAAAAAAACAACACATATTCACGACTGACCCAAATTTCCACAAAAAGTATAGGAACAACTGAAACAGTAGAGAAATCCATGACACCTTTTCTTATGTATGACTCAGTTTATGAGTCCCCACATTCTTGATAATTACTCGAGCACACATAGCTACATGTTTATTATATGGACTTGTTCATCTGGTATTTGAGTTCATTTGAGGGCCAAGTTTACGGATTCATCGCGTTACTCTAGCTCGCAAAAAGTAATCTGGCACTGACCGTTATGCATGAATACATGAAAGTACCGTAACAAAGAATACATTAACTCACGTACTGGAATGGATTTGAATCGACTGAAGCGTACTTCACTAAATGTATGCTGCTATGGTCTCTTAACTCGTGCAAGAACCAAACCGGATGCAACTATTCGAAACATTACATGCAAACAATTTATCCTTATGGAGTTCACGAGTGCAAGGTCAATGTTGTCGACCTGTACACGTTCACTATGTTTTCAGCTGTGTGTGTTTTTTGTTTCGCTCAGTGAGGTGCAGGATGAACGGTTACACGTCTAAAAGTAACTTTGTTTCAGCTGTTTTTTGAGCTTACTAGGGTGCCAAGTGTACGGATACACTTTTAAAAGTACAATATTTTTTTCAGCTGGTTTTTGAGCTTACAGAGGTGCCAGATGTTCAGATTCACTTATAAAAGAACATTAATTTTCAGCTGGTTTACGTATTCACTTCAACAAGTATGATAATGTTTCAGCTGGTGTTTGAGCTCACTGGGTTGCCAAGTGTACGATTCATTGGAATGATGTTTGGTATCGGAAATATCGGCCTGCTCACTCTTATCAGTATCGACCGATACCTGTTGACGTGTAGACATTCCATTTTTAAGTATTCGTAGGTATGTCTGATTTTGGTTGCATCATTTTATTAAAAGACAGGATATCAGCTTGTAGATTATCATGAATGTATTCATGTGAAATCATCGTTAACGAATGATCAGAAGTGGTCGAATGATATTTGCATGAGATTTTGACTGGTAATCTTTATATTGCGGAAATAACTTCATTTACGTTAAATCATTGCCAATTTTGTTTTATAAAAGATTCTCCGTTTATTTCAGTTCTTCGTCTTAGAAAACGTCATTATGTATTGTCAGTGACAATTGCGTGGAATGTTGACGCATTCTGGGCATTGTCGCCTCTTGTCGGATGGTGCAGGTAAATATTAAGCCACACATATTTTACCGCAACACATATGAAAATTCGACCTCTGCACAGAGCTATGATAGCGTCGTGCATAGCTCTATCATATACGGTAAAATCATTAATATTCGTCGGCATAAAATTTCGTTGTTTTTCAAAAAGTCACTTTGTAGGACACGCAAATTCGTAGTTTTCTTATTATAGAAAAAATGAGCAATATGCGTCGGTCATTTTTCTATGTGTTTGTGTCAAATTCGTGGATCGGTAAAACCACGAAATCAACAAACATTTATATCCCACGAATAATACTGATTTTAAAGTAACTGCCGCTATTGCACACCACGTGACGATGGTTGATTTCAAATGTTACTCGTGATTGCAGTGGATACTTATTGGGAGACGCGATGTCAGTGCTACTTTTGACATGGAGATCATTTTAAGCCGATGTATACACTTTGTCAGTTTATATGAAAGACGAACACTAAAATCGTACATGAACACGTGGTGGCTTACTGAGAGCATATTGGTAGCGAAACGTTTAGCCGAGTCAACAATTCCTTAGGTTTTGGTATACACCAATTATTAAGATGAAGTTATATAATTTTGTGTGTATAGTAGTATTTGCATATCATCCATTTAATCGGAAGTTTTACACCCTGCGTCACGATTTGTTTCTGAGACGCACTACGATGGTCTGGGTTTGTTGTAAAACATCCTGTTTCTTTCTAATATCTTGTTAACAAGAATGACTTAGTGTATATGTGTAGCTTGTGAGGTTTGTGCTAGATTTGGCGCATAATTCGATAGGTTTGAAACCCCAATGCTTTGAGAAGACCGTTCCAAGGCGATGACCCAAACTTTAATCATTTTGACGTTTTATGTCGTGTTGAAGGAATTGTCCTGAATTGTATACGCATTTGGTCACTTGCATGAAATAAAAGACTAGCGGGTGTTAATTAGAATTTCCCATGATAATGTTTCTGTTGTTTCATTATTCATATATGTTGTATCGTTCTTTTCAAAACTGGCAATGTTCCGAGTATTTCATGTTGCAAACAATGTCCATGTTGAAACAGGTAAAAAAAACAGGTGGCATACATCCCGGAGGCACATCGATTATAAAGACATAAATAACAACATCTCTTTTATAACAAGAATTCTCCGAGGTTTCTAATCCTTTCTATGCAACGTTGCTTAATGGTCCAAAGAACGACATAAACTAACAAAATGACAGAAATCTCTTTAAAGCTGACATTCAATGCAGGACGCTGATGGCGAGTTGAAAAACTGCAACCACGTTGATGATCAGTCTGCACAAACATGTTTTTAACAATTTATATCTGCTTTTATGAACACTAGACAATACGATAGTTATCCTAATGGACAGACTATTCATGCTCTGAGCCTGCAATTAACGTCACGAAGAACTTTCCATTTGTATGTGTTTTGTAACAAAATCAGGGTTTCATACTAATCTTCCTCCAAATCTGTAATATACCGAATATGCTATATAACTAAGCATTACATTAAATATAACACGTATATATGAAGCTAGTGCAGCTACATTTACTGCACACCTACTTTGCTCTTGGTATAGCATGCGTTATTGCTACCGTAGTTGAAGAGTACTTGACTTCAAAATGTGTTTAAATGGACACATGTTCATTGATTTAAGTTCTTTTTCGCTAATATTATTTACGTCATTTATTCATTTTTAAAAAGTTTTTACATGAATCAAGTCACTATTTTGTTTGACGGTCCCTTGTTTAATATTTCGGTTATGTTGTTCTTTCCAAAAAAATTACCGAATCCCCAAATGAACAATATTTAGGTAAACATTGGGGATTTGTAGACAAATTGCACATTGTAATAGACTGCATAAGACTTCTGCAACTGTCAAAGACAAACTAATATGTGATTCGCATTAGATTATAACATAATTATTGTGCACATTAGCATGCTTAAAAACGGTTAAGGCCTTAACCAAGACACACTCGTTTTTGGCTATATTATCTTGTTATGTAATTTTACTGAGTAATACGTTTTAAATTGATAATACCATATATCATATATATGCAACATGAAACAGATAGACTAGTATTAACTTTGTTGTAATACATTTCTGTAGCTATCGAGAAACACGAAATTTAATTAAGTATGAAATCCATGTTCTAAACCCATTATATTATTTGGGCGAGCAGGTTCTTATTTCCGTTCTCATAAACATTCATAATAGTAATAATAGCTTAAATGTCCTCGTTAAAGTTTCTCTGTCTAACACTATTATCACAACACATAATGTCTATATGACGCTGGCAGGTACTTTATTTAATAAGTATTTGAGCCTTGCTCTGTGAAAAGGGGGCTTCATACATGTAATTAAAGTGTCGTCCCAAATTAGCCTGTGCAGTCCGCACAGGCTTATCAGGTAAGACACTTTCCGCTTTTATTGTATTTTTCGTTTAAAGGTAGACTTTTCTCGACGAAAATCCAGTTAAAGCGCAAAGTGTCGTTCCTGATTACCTTACCTGCGCGGATTGCACAGGCTAATCTGGGACGACACTTTACGCACATGCATTAAACCCCCTTTGCACAGAACGAGGCTCATTTATATAATATAATTAAGTATATGTCTATACAACCAGTGATGATACCGCTATGAATCGCACCAAATCCACAGATTACAAAGGCATATTTTTATGACACTAACAGGTACGCTGTGGATATTCACGGCGTTGCATGACTGGTTGCCATGGCTGATAGCAGGGGTCACTTCGTCACGTACACTATGCTTTTGTTCACCACGGGCTTCGTTTTACCTTGCTTCGTCATCGTGTTCTGCTACTGGAACACATGGAGGTTCATCCGCTCCGTGGGGGAAGGGGGTCGCCACGAGAACGCCGAGTGGACCCACGAGAAACAAATTGCAAAGGTATACTAACATTTTAAATGTCACACATGATCTGGAAAGAGATGTCATTTTATACAATATTTTATGGCATGAACATGAACATAAAAAGGTAATCGTGTGAAAACCTTTTTTTTGTATTACCAAATGATGTTCTTTTGCAACTCACATACAATTGAGATGGTGCTCAAAAACAGTAAATTAGAAACGTTTGTAGCTTTTTTAGATTAATGTTATTACAATAAAATACAGTTTTACATGATTGCAAAGACCCGCTATTACAAAATATGGCCATTTCATAGTCATTCTAGTAAGCTGTTAGAATGGACTAGATTTAAATATGTATAATCTGTGCACAATTTATGAACTTCTGCTGTTTTAAATAACAATAAGAACGTTACAAATCTTTAATTCATGCAACTTAAGTTTTATTTTATGCATTGGTAGTGAACCTAAATTGTAATTAATTAAAATAAAACCAATAAGAGCAGAAGTGTATATATTACGCGTCAGTCAAAGGTTAATGAAAGAAACGCATCACCATCATTGGCTCTACATTCGCAATATCGTGTGTAAAATATGCATATGATATTTGTTTGTTTTGGAAGACTATCTTTTGTTTTAAATCACGAGAGATCAGAGAAATTAATATTTTACAAATGGCGCGAATTTATTTTCTGTGATTACGGATACAAAATTGATAATCAAACTACACAAACAATGTTTTATTTATTTATGTATTTATTCAATTCTTTTCAAACAATTGTTTTCAATTACAAAAAGTTAAACTTGATAATTTAGCAGGAAACATAACGGAATGACGTTACAAAATATAGACGTCATTTCACTGTACAAATTATCGATAATGTTCACTGTTATTATTCACTGTTTGCAACAATGTACAACGAGTTTGAAATTAATGACATTTCATCATAAACCACACAAAAGCATACGATCAATACTTTTTTTATTCAGATATGCGGTGTGGCCATCAGCCTTTTCCTCGTTGCCTGGACACCGTACGCCGCCGTGTGTCTGTGGTCTCTGTTCTACGACGTGTCCAGCATACCGTCCCAGATTCTCGTAGTGCCTTCTTTGTTTGTCAAGTCCTCCGCGTGTTACAATCCCGTCGTGTATGCGCTCGTCAACAAGCGTTATAGACTCGCGATGAAGAGACTCGTTGGGCTGAAGAAGTCACGGCGGCCAACGTTTGTGTTACACTTGTACAATTCTGATCAACACTGAAAACATATAGTCTGAGTTAAAGGATGCCAACGTTTTAACTTACACCTGTGCAATTTGGATCAAAACTGAAGACATATCGTCTGGTTAAAGAAGGCCAACGTTTGTGTTACACCTATACAATTTGGATCAACACTGAATACATATCGGTTGGAGTTAAGAAAATTTAGTATACTGTTTGAATTAATAATATTAGCTCAATGTAAGTGGTTTACATGCACACATGTCATCAACACTGAACACATATCTTGTGGGATTATGCATATTTAATAAACTGTAAAATATAAAGTAACTTAGATAATCGTTTATGTTTCACAAGTAAACATTAAATCATAACTGCCCACCTATCGTCCGGGCGAAGGATACATAATATAATTAATGTGCAAATCAAAGGAGGTCAACATTTTTGATTCCCATGTACATATTTGATCATCTCTTACAGTGCCGGATTTAGCACCAGGGAGGCCCATAGGCAGTGAAACCTTTGGGCTCCACGCCTCAGGCCTCTAGTCGGCCTAGTGCGTACTGGAACGCCAGTGCCAAGTCGATCTCACTCGTTAAAATAAGCCTACCAGTACCAAGACATTAATTGTGATAATGTCCTTGTATAGATATTACATATACTAATAATACCATAATGACAATTTGACCTTATAATTATTAGATTAAGAATTTGAGAAAACAATCAATGTAAGTTAAACACATTTTTCGTTATGGTCTCATGGACCCCTAAAAGTCGCGGGGCCCATAGGCAGTTGCCTACTCTGCCTAATGGGTAATCCGGGACGTATCACTAAACACGTTTCGCCTGTGTTTAAGAATATGTAATACATGAATATTGTATGTATAAATAACAGTTGATCAACATTTGCGATTCATACGTAATATGTATTTAAAAAATATGTAGTATACTGTATGTTAAATTGAGGTCAACGTTTGTGATTCATCTGTAAAACTTTAATGATCACTTACCACATATCGTCCGTGTTAGAAAAATGCGATATATGTATACATTCGGCTTGTAAATAGTTCAAAACATGTGTTTGCATTTATACGATTGTTTTAATCTAATAAAGCGATGATGTGGTTGTTTCCGAGCTAAATGCGTATTGCCTTGATATTTAAGCAATATATGTATAAAGTATCGTTTCATACTAAGATTTGAGTGGAACATTTGCATCTTTTCTAGTAATTTATTAAAGCGAGTATATACGATCTTATTACTTTTATTTCAAAACAGATAAAAAGTTGATGAATTAAAAACAATAATAATAGTTCAGAAGAAGAGTACCAGACAATAAATAAAAGAAAACTGTTTTTTTTTTATTCATTTTAAAGTATATTTTGTATTCATACATATATTTCATTTGAAAATAGTGGTTCTAACAAAGTATACAAAAGATATGCCTTTTCTTGTTGTTTTTTTTATCTTGGTTAGTAACATTTCTATCAGTGACAACAGTATGTGTTCTGTTATATATAATCAATGATGTTACAATATTACAAAAAACAGATGATAAACTTATATAAAGTGTATAGTATTTAAGTGGACAAGCATTATGAAAACTTAGTTCGATTCCATTTTTGTTAAAAAATATGTAATGTATCATTACTGAGAGCTATTTCTTTCTAAATCTGGATTTTTAGTTTCAGGCTATGTATCAAACAGTTAAAGTTTGGTATTTGTTTTCTGTATTTCATGTTGAAGATAAAATATTTCATAAATATAAGAATATAATTCACAATATTATTAACGGCTATTGATTTTAATGAGTTAGTTCCAAAACTAACGTTTAAGAAGGATAGTTTAACGTTTAGTTGGTGCTGGCCAAGAAAGGACGTCACGTTTCGATATTTTCAACGCAGAAGTCACATAAGTTAGAGTTAGAACATTTGTATTTAAAAAAGTATTGGAAGCGATAATTCGTTGTATGTATTTGAAGTGAAAGTTTCTTAGTGTGATGTCGATTGTTGTTTTGTAAGACATCATACATATTTCTTTCCAGTTTAATTCATGACCATGGAATATGTTTTGCCATTTTATTTGGAATTTGGAAGGTTCGTCAGTGATATTGTTTATTTGTGTTTTGTATTATAGTTCGGGTTTTGTTTTGTGGTTAGTTTTTCGAGAAATTTGTTTTCAATGTTTTGCGTGTTGTTTGTATTTATAATAGATTTTATCTGTGATGGAATACTTTTTATTAGCGAGTAATACATCAGGAAGTCTGTTGTAGGTATTGCATACAAATAGCATATATTATCGAAGGAATAAAAATCGTTTATTCGGTAATCAAACAGTTGATCGACATATTTAATGCTCTTTTCAAACCAGTTTTTATAAAAAATGTATTATTATGTGCGTTTATGTTTTTATTATTCCATAAAATTGTTTTAATATTGCTTTTTTTCTTTTTCTTCTAACATATTGTGACTTTACTTCATGCTGAGAGTATATAAGATATAAACATATTTTCTTTTGCTATATCAAGTTTTAGAGACTCACTAATGTTACATTCAAAAACTAAAGAGCCACCATATTTTGCTAGCATTTTTTGACAATTTTTTGCCCATTTACTCTCATTTGTGGTATCTAATAAACGTTTGACCCAACTGAATTTGATTGCATTAATGAACGAATAAATGTCAGTCAGTTGAAAACATCCAAGCTCTACAGGTTGTATTAATTGCGTTCGTTTTATTTTGTCGGGTTTGGCATCCCACAAGAATTAAAAAATATATGTTTTTATATTATCAATTATTTTATTATCTGGGTTTGGAAGAACGGTTAGTACGTATATTAATTTTGGAAGTGCAAATGTTTTTAATACAGTTATTTTTCCAATTAAGGTTAGTTGTCGTTGTTGCCAGTATTTAAGACATTTTTTAAATCTTGCAGTTTGGGTAATATTTTTTCAGGATTGTTTCATTTTCATTGTTTGTGAATGTTTTGCCTAACGTTGATGCCTCGTTTGATGTCCAATGGAAGTTCATTTCCGTTTTAAAACGAATAAAAAGAAAATAGGTTTTCCATCGTTCTATACATAGATGGTGACGTCACTGCGTTATTGCCACCTACGATGCATCACGTTCCCCCGGTTTGGGGATTTGTGCTTCCGCCAAAATAGTTCCGCGTAGGAATGAATATTTTTTTATAATGAGAAAAACGGTGTTAAATATGTGTTTTAAATGGAATGTTGTTTAAAGAAATGTTATTAAATTATGTTTCAGGGTGATTTCAAATGTCTGTAAAAAAGAATAGCAATTATTAGAAACATGTTTATCTGTCCTACTTTCGCTTTCACGCCATGTTGAAAAAGAAGTGCTACCCACAATTCCTTTCGCGCTAGTACACAGGTCAGTAAGACCGTTGTGTACACAATTGGTTTACCATTGAAAATAATGTTCTGCATTACAGCTGACAACTCCTTTATGTTCGCAAGACATTAAATCTGTTGGGAAATCCCCATTAGTCTGCACAGATTCGTTCATACGATACAATTTTGTTTCAACAACATAAACGAATAAAAGAGTCGGTATCGCCGTTAACTTGATCGTTATAAATATCCTCGAAGTAAACAATTGTCATCATACCATAATATTGTGTATTAATTTTATGCAACATTCCTCGGTCATATTCACATTTTGGTTAAATATTGCGAGAATTAAATGTTGACATTGACATCGTATATACTCGCTTTGACGGTAGATTAACTATTTACCTGTGTCTGTTATTGGTTAGTTGATTACGAAGTATGTTTTTGAAACACGTAATTGTTAAGTACCAACAGGACTTCATAAGCGCGCATTCATTATAAACAAATTTCAATATATGATACGCTACTAAGCTTCTTATTGCAGGATAACTTTGCATATTCTTTCAAATAGTTCAGTTATTAAAATCAGTTCAACGGAGAAAACCCTCAATGTTTGTGAACATTGAACAATTTATGATTAGTTCACCAGCGTTACTATCAGCAAGAACATCAATAATACATATTTTAAAATCGAAAACTACAAAGGATTTCCATTATAAATGCTTCTGTGGGATTATTTGGCCTTTGTATCGTTATGCAAATACATATTCATATGAGTGTTATGGTCAGAATTTATGAAATTTCGATGTAAATATACTTATCTGATGAGTGAAACCATGCGGCTCATCACTTTAATTTACCCATTTATGCCTAGTGGATGCGGCGTCTCATCTGGGTCTATGCTGTTTGCCAAGGCCTTTTTTCGAGACGCTAGGCATAAATAGGTTAAAGTATTTCACAATCGCGAGGTGACCACACACACGAGAAAAAACGAGAAGAGAAACGGACCCAGCGGCAGTCCATTTAAATGAAAAAGAGCACCTCATTTTAACATCATAGCTGACGCCACTTCAAACCTTCTAACCCTTTCAAATTGTGTATGATAAAGGTTGTTATGTTTCTAATATTCCTATATTCAACCCATGCAAGTAAAGGTGACACATTTAGACATTTCTCTTGTATACAAAATAAAGTGAAACTATTAATTCTTTGTTAAATTGAGTGTATGTGCGTTTAAATAGTCTCGAATTTGGTTTAAACGTGGATTTTGTTATGAATTGTTGTGTTGTCGACCTTTTAACCCGCAAACACACCTACAAAAAAGGATGACAAATATACCTGCAAGAATGACAAAAGTATGTTCCGTCCTTTTTGTCGGGTGGGCGTGTTGTCATGATAGCGACTTTCAAACCCTTCAACAAACTTGAACTATACGGCAGTTTTCTGCCACTATAGTTATCTCTGGGTCAAGAAATATATTAAAACATATACTTAACTAATTTTATTTCAGAATAATATTATTAATCAATTGACAATTTATAATTTGAAGCAAATAATTGAAAACGTCCAACGTAAAGTGAAACATTGTAAAATAAAGTTTTCTAACATGATCCCCGTGGCAAAGTATAAGAATATGATCTCAAAGAGGTAGTTGATGCCGATAAAGTATTTATAACAAAAGGTCTAAATTTTTTGCATGATGGAAATGAACTACATGTACATTATGAATAACAAACCCGGGTACACACATGCTTTAAAAAAATCGATGAAAAGCAAATACATCGCAGATAATATTCATACATAAACATAAAATACACCATAGAGTACATATACACATAATACATTTATGTCTTCATATGCAGAATATAGAATAATGCACCATTTTATGACTATTTTTATTAACTGTTTATTTTACATATACAATAACATTTAGCATGGAAATCGATGTGATACACTGTTCGAAACTATTGTAAATAGTAGAATTAACATGTGAAGTTTATATTTAATTATCACACACAATGTACATTGCACACAGATTTTCCGAGTAATATAAATACATATAAGCAACAAAAAAGTATACACAGAGACAAGTTATACAAACGACACCATGCATATATTAATTGTGAGCGAGTACGGTTGGTTGGTGATGTTCAATTATGCTTTAATATTTTGGCATCAACAGGAGTTCATAACATTATGTCGTCTTGCGGCCATTCATCTTCACCGTTTTTTGTAATCTGACTGAAGTCATCAATCCGAGTTCCAAGACATTCAAAAATGCTTCGATTGCGTTGTAAATTAAATTTCCGTGCATTCGAGGTCATCATCGTCAAAAGCCGGGTTGATTCGCGTCGTTCCCTGGAACGCGTAACCATCCTCCTCCTCCGCCTCGTCAAGGTCTGCGTCTAAATGATCCAGGCTCTCTCTGGACTTGTGCAGCGCATGCAGCTGCAGAGTGGCTCCCAGCAAGTCCTCGCTGGACATCGAGGCGCTCCTTCCATTGGCGCCCGGTGGCATGTCGTCCGTGTACATGTCCATGGTGACCTCCTTCTCCTCAATGGAGTCGTACACTGTGTGCATGTGTCCGGCGTGGGCATCCACCGCGTTCTCGTCGAGGTTCATGTCATCGTAGTTCTGACTGGAAATGATTGCATTTGCATAAGGAGAACAGTTCCAGAATATAATGTTCGATTTTTTTTTATACAAAACATAATCATTGTAATGGCTTTTTTATAAAATAAATATGAAATATTGCAAAACAAAAGAAATTCCAGACATCCTGATCTCATAGCATCGCAGTTCAAACTAAAAAACAATACTTTAGATTAATAATTTGATTTAACATCATGATTTACGTTGTATTAATATATGTTTTAAAGCGTTTCAATTATTACTGTTTCAAATGAATATATCCTGAACCAATATAGCATTTACTGGAATAAATTAAGTTTTTGTATTATTTTTAATGACTGGTTGATTATTGGTTGTTTCTATGCATATTCATGATCATTCAATCTGATGGCATAATGGTCTGCTCCAAACAAAACACTGTGTAGTAATTTGAACATTAAAAAAACTTGTATTTTGTTTAAAACTAGTGTTTTGTTTTGCAGACAAAACAAGAATCTGCATTTTTGTTAATGTTTTTAAGAAATAGATGTCTATAAATGCGACTAACTTACTAAGAATCATTGCTGAACGCCGATCCTATGTTCACATCTTTGACATCTGCGTCAATAAGAGGGTTTTTGCTGAATTATAAATGCATATTTATTGATATTGGCGTTTCCCAAGTATACAAGCATATCCTTGGCAACATTTGGTTTAAAAACAAATATGGTTGAATAAAGCTCTCGTTATTACAAATACACGATTATATATCAACAGTAATATGAGTAATGTTCGTATTCCTATGAATGGAAAAAACTAGCAACACATGAGGTTGTTTTAGTAAATGCTTCTTAGCGAAACATAAAAAATAAACACACTCAGGTATAATCAAACATCGTCTATTAATAACACATATTTATCCAGTTTATTATATTGGAAATTTACCTTTTCGAGAACATGTTGCTTCCGGGTATGGATGGTACCATGTCCTCCATTTCATTCATCTCGAAATCTAAATTCAAAAAATGAAAACACAACATGACAAACATGATTGTGAATTTTTAATAAATGAAACAGGAAGTATAACTTTTCAAATAATATATGCTTACTTTAAACTGTATAATATGTTCTTTACGTTGAAAATACGTATATTGTCACAATTTAAAAATAAAATAAAATGGTTCATTGAACCCTTTATTATATTGATGACTTGATATTTGGATATTGATATATGTTGATACATAATATTTATGAAATCCTTGTCCATTTGTTTGAATTGTGAGCATGTTTGAATATTTAACAAAAGTTTTGAAATAAGTTTACTGCTCTCAAATATCAATTAACATGTAGAAGAATGAAAACAAAACAACCCACCCTTCACATTAATGTTTGCTGCCTTCAGTTTTCGCTTGTACCTAAACATAAATATTACTCGTAATATTGTTATTTCTTTATGGCCAGTTTAATCACTTTAAAGGGATTTTTTTTAAATTAATTTACGTACACAACTGTCAAATTTGTAATAGTTTTAAATAATTGCAATAACAATTAAACAGAAAAAGCCTAACCTGTGGATTGAACCCATGACCTTTATAAAAGCTAACTCGCTACCACTTCAAAAACAGTCTTTTTAATCTTAATAGTAGTTACCTTACTATGTCATTAATCCATGTATTTTTTCTTATATCATAAATGACATAAGTTATAAACGCTTTAAGAAAATTACTATTTCGATTGATGATTATCAATAAACGAACGTATGTTTTTTTCTATATTTTTTCTTAGTTAGGAATGTTATTTTCCTTGTTTGAATATATTTTGCATAAAGTCATTTATGAATCTATGATTCCTTTTAAATATTGTCCTTTTGCCAAACTGTTAACTAGTCCATTTAAAAATACAAATTAACATTACATGGACACCCATTTGCTGTGTGTTTCGACAACAAAGCAACCAAAAAGCGACTTATGTTTTAATATTGGGTCTAAAACAAAAGCAAGGCACACCTATTCCTGGTATTCATCCACACGTATATGCACAGCACGATTACTAAAGCCTCACCGGCAGTGACGCCAATTAGGATATAGAATGTCCGTTGTGCGTTGTCCTCCGCTTTGGGTTTTGAGTCAGAAAGTGCCTTAAAATATGACAAGATGTAGAAGTCCCGATGGAAAGAAAAATGGAATTATCATCTTTATTTGGAACAGAAGAAAAGCTTAATAATTTAAATGTAATGTCATCGCCTGAGAACGGTAAATACAAAGCAATGACACGTTTTAAATGTTATGTAATTTATAAATTAAGTACGATACTTCACAAACATTATTGATAAGAAGTGAGAACATTACGAAACAAAACGTTATTTTTTATTATGCTCTATATGATGTTACACTATTTCTTCAAATATAAAAGATATTTTTTTTCTATTCTGCCATGAATACATTTTATGAAAAGAAGTGTTCGACCCCGAATTAATAAGGATGATATCTACTGTGTGGATACTTTTTTGTATCAAAATTTTACAATTTGTTAAAATAATTGTTTCAAAATGATTTACCTGAAAAGAAGATTGTATGTTGTATCTATTATTTAGATGCCGAAGATCCTCGTTTTCCGACTTCGTTTCCAGCAATCTAAAGAAGAATTTATGTATTAGAAGAACTAATTAAGATGATCATAGATCAATATAACTTAAATATGATATATGTTATAACTATAAAACATCATCAATAAGAATATGAAGGAAATATCCACAAAACTCATGAACACAGCAATTTATTTCCATAAGTAAGAGAGAAAACGCAGTATTTGTGGACATGATTTAAAATAATTATCTTTCAGAAACAGAAAAAAACAACAATTAAAAACATGGATAACACACGCTCCTAATACATATAATAAACTGACTGCATCTGCAGTTAACATTAAAATGTTGCTCAAGAGTTCATGATAAATGCTGAAAGGCATTGGATGTTCACATTTGTGAAAGTATGTTATTATATTAAAAAAAAACGCAATTTACTTTTAATAAAACTCAATAACAGCTTATGTCTTGTTTAGTCAGTCATCGCAGTAAAACAAAATTGTGGTGTTGCGGAGGATGTATGGCACGAAATAATTATGTTATATTATACTCAACGAGCCCGCATGGCGAGTGCAATTCGATTTCACACAATCAACGAGTGTGGTAAAACACAACGGATCACCACACTTATGTCATATTACATTTATCATATATAAACGTGCGAAAGAAACAAATCAAACACATAATTGAAAATAACCTTTTCAGTTGAAATCGGTACGTTTACAGAAAAGAAAGACTAATCACACGCTTTGCAAAGACGCGAATTTATACAACGTGTAACAAACGCAATTCATTAAGCGTCTTGTGTCGTGGCTTAACATAAAACAGATGTTCTTAATGTCGCTCGGAACGTAACGGATATTTACCAAACGGTAGTACTCCTCTTTCCCAGCCGTTAAATACGGTTAAATACTGAATTCTTTAACAGTGGTATGTAATTTATGGCGAAAAGACCCCTTTATTTAAGTAAGAATTTGTATAGGTTTTTAATTTAAACAACACAATATACACAATATTGTCATTAAGAAAAAAATGGAGAATACGTTGTTTATCAATAAAAAGAGGGACTGTTTACTTCAATACTGCTTCCGCCTGAAGAATCTCTTTAGTATCTCGATCAACAACGTGGAATTCCAAATCAGAACTACAAAACGAAAACAAACAAACACAAAACAACAATCATCAACAACAAACAATTATAAATTAATAAAAAGCAGTTTATCTCTGTATTTGAAATATGTTATCTTAAACTAACTTTCATCATGTATTATGACGCATATTAAGTTTGTTATGATACTCGAGACCGATGATCTCTTGTGTAAATTAAATTCATTGCTGTAGTTGAAATATAGCGCATTTAAATTGCAGTTCTTAAAATATGTAATTTATAAGCACCGAACATATTTTTTTCTTTTGATTAATAATACGCTATTATTTGTTCATATAATTGCTTTATTAAATATTAACACAAGTTACTTAACTTAACTAAACATTTGCTACATTAAATTCCATATAATACACACTATTCTCTTATTAAACGCTATGTAAAAAAATCGAAATTAATAAATCAATTGCATAGTACATATTTGTTTTATGAAACAATTTCCTTTTAAACACAAGGTTTAACCTTTACCTTCCTGAGACGGGTTTGTCGTTTGTCTGACTGGCACGGAGCCCATCAAAAACGAACTCGTGACCGTATATTTCACTATACCCTCTACAATAAAATAGGTTTGTCCAATATTTTGCATTACTTTATAACATAAATATACATCAGTTACTAATATTTTATCACTCAACCATTTTATAATCATTACACATGTATATGAAATATTCCTTAAGAGCAGCAAAACAACAGCAACAAATAACGCAACAACAACTGGACCAATAAAACTTAGGACAAGACACGTCAGTATGAGAAAAGTCATAATGGCTAGCTAAACAGGAGTACCGCTCAGAACCCGTATCAATTAATACAGTGTGTTCACTCAGTAAAGTATTTTATATGTACGTGCAATTTTGCAATATCAAATTTAAAGTTAAAGATTGATCAAATTGTCTCAACATTAACCAGAAATTTTACCTGTGGTAAAACATGTTGAGCTCAAGTACCACTATTCTAACCGCTCGTACACCAAGATAAATAACAATAAATTATGTATGTTGTATTAAGTTTGTATTTCAATATTCAGTATTATCCTATTTTTAGTAACTATCACATGACCTTGTGTACCTGGAGAAGTTTCGTACAAGCTGGTATGTGTAGTTTGAGTCAGTTAATGTTTTAAAGACGGACATACAGACTACCAGAGAAAAGTTACAAAAGAAAATAGGAAATCTTCTTACCAATTTTTAAATTTCATGATCATGCTATGTGTACGTTTTGAGTTATGATACTAAAAAAAATTATTTTGTAACAGTGTACACAGAGATTTGCTGGTGGTGATATATATGAACGGTCATGCATACTCGTCATTTTGTGTTTGGTAAGTATACCAAGTTCCATTCAAATACCGGTATGATCTATGCTATTATAGAAATCGCTGCGTCCTGTTTTTACAGTTTTTACAGACAGACAGGCGGGAACACTATTAGTTCTCTGCGTGGAAACACCGGTAAATGTATAACAAAAAACTAAAATTAAATTTCAGTCCGTTCGATGTAGAACAAACACAATTAAGGAAAAATGAACGTGCAGAATCATTATCAAGATATTTTATTTGTAAGCTCCACATTGTCCTTCATTTAAAACAGGTTACACATTGCTGATACAAAGTCGTCATAAGTTGTTTGAATATAACAATAAAAATGCTTTAATGTATTTGTGACTCGGAAAGTTAATAGGATCGATATAGTTATAGATAAAATATCAATATGATACGTTAGCAACTGAAAGAATGAATATAACCTCATTATGTCGTCCTTCATTCCACCTGCTTCCCCTGTGCCGTGCCGAATAACCATCGTTACAATCTGCGATATGCTGATAAGATATATCTAAGAACAAAACCACATTTGATATTATGGAGTCAGTATGTGAGAATTTTAATTTTTGTAAATGGGAACAGAGTTATGATGGAAGTTTCTAAACACTGTTGGGCCGTTCTTTCAATATGACGAGATATTGTTTTCGTTCACTTGCAAACAGTGCTTGATGAACACAATACTTGTACTCGAAATAAACCTTAAGAAAACACTTGTAAAAAACGTTTGGAATGAAGTATGTTCCGATAAAATGGTGAGATGATATAATTCCAATCTAAAGACTGTTGACAATACAAAAAATAGTATGTATGATGCAAAAATACATTTCTTTTCAAAATTACCGTTATGTTTGCCTTATCCTCACCCGCAGTGTCGTTCACCAAGACTGGAACAATGAAGTACCCAGAGAGCGTCTCGTCGATGTTTTTATTGGCCTTAATGTTTCCGTCGCGGGTCACACAAAACAGATGCTTCACGAATAAAAGAAAACCTTTAGTCTTTTAGTTAAGCCCTTTAACAAAAGATTGTACGTACATGAGTAAAATCATAAAGCGCTCTGACTCGAAACGTTAAGACAATTCGTTTTGAATACATTAACCCATTTATGCCTAGCGTCTAGAAAAATAGTTTTGGCAAACAGCTTAAACCCAGATGAGACGCCGCATGATGCGGCGTCTCATCAGGGTCTGCGCTGTTTGCTTTAAGGAATTTCTGAAAGAAATATTCTAAATATAGAAATTAATATACTAGACATCCCTTATTTTGGAAATAAATTGATCCAAATTAGAAGGATGGGCGAGTCCACTAGGCATAAATGGGTTAAGCTCAAGGCAAAACTTAAAACGACAGGCGATTATCACGTCGTAGCAACACTTTTGTAAGTTATAGGGTGTTTCTTTACCGATCTACATCATAGTGAGCACCGATCTTCAGTAATACAAACAAAACCTGAATCGTAAATTTACACGAAACAGTTATTTAATAAGAAATACATATGTAAATTAAGTCGTAACCAATAGAGCGTCGTACTGCAGCAGTGGTCAAAACAACTGAATAATGAAACGTTTACTTATCGACATACTTATCGACATACTTATCGACATACGAGATGCAGAAATTTACCAGCAGATATTTGACTGCTTTCAAGAATAGTTAAACCAAATGCAAACAATTGTATTCATTCTTGTTTTATAATGGCAGTCATTGGTGTTAATCGACAGAGGAATACAACCGAGATGACTTTGGTATTTCATCTACGTATTACGACAATCAGATATAATGAGCGCATCTTCGCGCTTACGCTGCGTATCTGTGCATGCTTGTTTCGAGCCGCGACAAAATGTTCATTTTCATCGAGCCATTCATTTAATTTCAGCTGTTTTTATGTGCTTAAGTAGTTTGTTTCGCTAAATATTTTAACAGGAAGGTACAAAGTGATCTGCACTTACAGTTCGATTATCCTCGCATCTGCTTTGCCCGCTTTCTGGTGTGAGGTGGTCTTTCATGTCACCATTCACACGGACTATGACAGGTCCATCGTTGAAGAAATTCCAAGAGTCTGAACCATATCTTTTGGAGTCACTGTCGTGAACGTACGTCTCATTCTGTAAAAAGCTACTATTTATGGTTGTGGTCTCAATTTAATTAATGTCACAACTATTGAGCCATTTGGATATATTATTTTCCAAACCTTTTACTAAGTAAGAACGCATACACAACTACAATAATCAACTGCAATGTGTGGAACAGAATGATAATCTACAGTTAAAATGGGTTTATTATATGCTATAACAAAATGGTACCTTGAGCTTCAATTCCAACTCGGTGTCAATTTTTGTGCCGTGTACCATGCCTATAGCCATTTTGCGGTCGCGGTTAAAAACTGGTGGGTTGTCGTCTTTGTCTTGAATTGTAACGTTCACTGTTAGGTCAAATTTTCCCCCTGTTTGACTGAGTTTAGTATTGTTTGCACACGAAGCGTTCGTCTGGATGGAGCAGTCATCCACGTGTATAAACAACTTGATAAACTGTACCATTTCGTAGTCCACTGGTTTTATGTTTGTAATATCGCCAGTTGTGCCGCTTAACGCGAAATAATCTGTCCAATTTGCTCGCAGTGTTTCTACAGAAAAAGAGTTTATAAAAACCAAAACACATATTCAATGCGTAATATGATTTTTTTCTGGTTAGGACATCATGTATACTATCCAGATATCGCACCATGACAGTCATTCTATGAAATCAGCATATCAAATGTTTCTAAAAACTTTTTATACAAACACTATACGCACATGTATCAACTTGTGTGACTCCATCATGTAAGATGCAATAAAGTATGAATTGTTGATGTACTGTTTGACTATTATATCAATCCTTAATAATGTATCATGCTTAGGAGCATATATCATATTATACGTATGCCAACAAAACAAGCAAATATGAAACATTAACAACGGTTGAAACCAAATCTCGAACCTGAAATATTTATATTATATAATGGTAAACATAGTAAGTACTTAATAACTTTTAAGATCAGAAGCTGCAAAAGGATTCTTTAAAGGCTTAGTGTTCGCCGTTTGTGTTTGACTACCTCAAGTCAGAGCATTATAGCACATCAAGCTGTGGTCACAGTGCAGCGACATTTATCAACGGTGATGATCAATACAAAGATGCAGAGGATACCATTGATAGGTCGGTTGGGAAGATATTGATGTTATAAATAAAGACAAGGAAGTTTCACTGAGTGGAATTCCCTATGTACGGGATCAGTTTTATTATATGAATATGATTTAGTTTAAGATAACGCAATAGCTGCAAACGAACCATGTTTGAACGAATAGCAGGGTGTGCCGTCTTTATCTTCATCCGTCGCGAGCACAGTCCCTATAATTACATTGGTAGTTGAGTTTTCCAGTAGCGTCATATTACTCTCCGTATATTTGAACTCGGGCAGGTGGTTGTTGACGTCAATCACTTTGACTTTTATAAGTGTTTGATTTGATAATGGAGTAGGAATGCCCTGGTCTGCGACATGAAGGTAAAACTGAAATTGTATACATTATGTTTTGTTTAATATGGAATATATTATGTATGATGTCCTTTATTTTTATATACAATTTGATTTGTATTTACTCTGTCATATTAACATTTGCGGACACGTTTAAGGACATCATTGTTGAAAAGTGGGTGTGATATCCTATTTGTTAATAACCATTTTGTATTTGATAACTAAACTGCCATATTTATTATGGAATTTGACGAATTAAGTACGAATATCATGATAAAAGAAGCCTTGTTTAAACAAGTCAGTGCAAGATTATGTTCATTGAAATCCATAAGTCCCTTTCGTATTGAACTTATTGTGAGGAGGACAATTTGGAATATAACAATCAAAGAATGTGAAATTTACAATATCATTTTTTTTTAAAATAATCTCGTTTGTCATATAGACTGGGTTTAAATTTATCGTCAATAATAGTGAGATGCAAGTCTAAAAATGCAGCATCTGTAAACGATGAACACGACCTATGTATGAAAAATTGTTTTGGAAACCAAGATAGCAAATGCATTAAATCTAACAAGAAAACCGTGAGTCAATCACAGTTAGCTTTCCAAGAATATAAACCATGATAAAGCCCATATAACAAACAAACGATTGAAACGAAAAATACATGTACCAACCTTATATTCAGCTTGCTTGTTTACATCTAATGATTTCTTCAATGTGAGTTGACCACTAGCCGTCATCTCAAATGTGTTGTTATTTAAGGTTGTGGCTTCTTCATATTCACTGATAACGAATGTTGAAACTGCATTAAGACCATAATCCCTATCTGTGTAGGTAAAATTCCAGATAGGCTTATCAGTAGGCTCACACTGTAATTCAAACGTTATGCATGCATCAAATACATAAATTAAGACAATATTATGAATTTTAAATGAATAACTAGAATACATTGTATAATGTAACCGAAAACGAAATTGTGTCTCGGTTTGAATGTAAATATTTGTACTTAAGATTTTTTTTTTGGATAACTCTATAGTTGAAATGCCTGAACTGTTATTAGACAATAGGTGCATATTTGTGAAAACTAAATCACACACGTATTAGGGTACATTTAAAGAGCTCATTTAAATACAATTATATCGGCAAAAACAGAACAGACAAATTTCTCATGTTGTCAATAAAGAAAAGTTTACAGATTATCAACAATACTTACCTCATAAACTCGTAATAATGAATCCGTTGGCATATTTCCAATGACTGGAGCATATAGATTGACATCCTCAACGGTAATATGCACAGTTACGTTACCCGTTAGTTGTGGCTTGCCTTGGTCCGTACCAATAACAGTTAAATTATACAAGCCAATTTTATCTTTCAGATCGGCAACAACAGAAATAGTTCCATCTGTTGAAATGGAAAACAGATTTTCATCGTCATCCATTGTGTAAATCACTCTACTGTTCTCACCCTCGTCCGCATCCTTTGCCATAACTCGTAGAACAAGCGTTCCATTTCTTGCCGTTTCAAGAACTCGATCTTTATAGCCACCGGAAAATATCGGTGGATTGTCATTAATATCCGATATTTTAATATAAAGATGTGTAGTGTTCGATTTTCGAAGCGAATGGTCGTCAGGGTTATCCGTAGCCTCTATTGTCAAGTCGTAACTGGATGTCGTTTCACGATCCAAATGAGATGCGACCAATATTTCACCCTTGAAGCATATACGGTGTTTAGAAATAAGAAAAGGCAATATACCTTTTTGTATTATGTAGGGATGGTAAACAAATCAATCGAATATTTAATATGCTTTTCAAATTATTTTATTTATCAGTGTATTGGTACACAGATAATAATAACGAACAGAATGTATCTCACCGAAATTGATAAATGTATAACGTTTCAAATTTAAATATACGAAAAAATATGTTTTGCGATACTTACAGTGTCTGTGGTAATGTTAAATTTATTTTCTAAATTTCCAGCACTTATTCTGTAAATGACTCTTGCATTTTCATTTGCGTCAGCATCCGTTGCATTTGCCACAACAACAAACCTCCCGATCGAAGCGTTTTCTGGGATAGTTATTGCCCTTTCAAAATTAAGAAACATTGGCGCATTGTCATTGAAGTCGAGAACATCAATGTTGATTTGTACGGTTGAGGTACGACTTGGGACACCATTATCAGTGGCCGCAGCTGTTAATGTGATGGTTGTATTTGTCTCTCGATCAAGGTATCCGACCTTTGACAAAATCCCTGAAAAATACGACGCAATTTTATAAAAAAAAAAGTAAAAGGAAATTACTTGTGCACACGTAAACTTCTTCAAAACGGTGTTTGTTGAATTGGTCTTAATATGAATCGAAATGACATGCAAATCAGCTCACATTTATTTGCATATGTACTGTATGAATTGCAATTTAACCTAGCAAACACTAAATTGACAATTCTCAAAACCCACTAAATAAAACAAAGTCAACTATACTCCGTTGCGTAAGTTCCTGGTTAAATTATTGTTAATTTCTTCACTCAAGCAGCAAAATTTCTCGAATTTCATAAGAACAAAAACAACAACAACACTTGACACACGTAAAAAAGGGCGGACGAAAGGAAGGATAAACAAGAACAGTTATATATACAACTGAATCGAGTCTTAATCTAATTAAACATTTTGAATAATTTATATAACGGTTAACTTATTATGCATTTTATCCTTAACATCAATATTGATGTGATAACTTAATTTCACTCTTTCAACTTCGCGCAATCGTTCACAAGCTTATTATTTCGAAACATATGTATAACCTTTGTTTATATTTTAAATACAACAGTTTAGTCGTAAGTTAAACATAACATAAGAATATTGAAACAAAAGTTGTACGCAACGTACCGGTGACGTTATGAATTTGGAATGCCGATTGCGGTGTTAGAAGAATGTAAGTTATGGTCCTGTTTTCGTCTTTGTCTGTCGCACTGACTGTGAGAATATTGGTGTTGTTTGGTGCTATTTCTAAGACACTTCCGTTGTAAACCTCCGCGGTAAACTGTGGGTCGTTGTCATTTATATCGTCCAGTGTGATTAACAATTCCGCTGGAAACAAATATAAAACAATAAATGTCTAAACATTAAATTCGCTGAAGCCAAGACACGTTACATTACTTGGTTGTTTTAAACATGCAAAAAGTACTCAATATAAGCCACATTGTATCATTAGCGTTAATCTAAAATGTAAAATAAAAAACCATGTATATTAAACAACATACAAACACATCATAGAGAACTGGGAACTAGGGTAAAGCCATTTAAGCAATTTCGCTCAATACCTGTATCATTCTGTGGTTTCGGCTGAAATGCGTTGCGGTCCTCAACGAGTATTTCAAGTTTAACTGTCTTAGCTATTTCCCGGTCAGCTAATTGAGTAACACTTATGTCTCCATTTGTATAATTAACCTTAAACCAGTCCTATATTGACATAAAAACAGAGTTGCAGAAAGAACATGCAATTATATAGAACTAAGCTATTACAATGACAACTGTTAATACACATGTGAACACATTTTTTTCAAGTCGACTTAGGGCAATTTAAATGCAATTGATGGGTTAGGTGTTTTGCCATTTTGTAATTACACTTCAGTAATCTAACGCGGGTTATTTAACGTTCTAACACATTCTATTGGTGTGCTTCGTTGATATAAGTGTGACCAGTACTAAATGCACAAAATAATACGAGTTACTGCATTGTTGCTTAAGTAACACATTGAACACATTTCCTTAAGCTGTTAGGAGAAAATGTACACGTTCTTTGTATTTAATCTTACTTTAAACATAATTAAACGAAGTAAACTTGTTGGGTTAAAGGGTTGAATGTTAATTAATATCTGTAAGCAACGGGTTATATGAACAACCTGTATAATTCTATAATATTTACCCACCTGGATTAAATTGACGTCAACCTCATGTCCAATCTCATCAAATGCTTTCAAAACGCCGGTTATTCTGTATCGTAAATTATTGTTTGTATCAGGGTCCGTTGCGTTACAATCCAGATTAAATGGCGTCTGCGTTTTATTCTCGAAACCTGTCATGCTACACGAATGTGGTTTAAACGTTGGGGACACGTCGTTTACATCCTTTATTGCTATCGTTACATTAGCTGTCGAATTTAAAGGTGGCGAACCTTGGTCTAGAGCCATGATGGTAAGCGTATAGTTCTTTACACGTTCATAGTCCAGCTCTGCATCAACTTGAATGGACACACTGCCCGAAATTGGGTCAACCCTGAACTTTCCTGCCGATCCTGACACTATGAAGAAGTTGATTTCTCTGTTTCTGTCAGTGTCATCATTATCCGTAGCTTTTACAGTTGCTACCACACATTCTAGTAACACAATAGTAAGTTATGATACTTTATCGCAATCGAAACAATTATGTTTAATTTAAATTCTTGAAAAAAAAGTTGTTAGACGGCAAAAATATACCCTATAGTCTCTACCAGTCATATTATAGTGTCTTCCGTTTCATAAATCTGGTGAATATTGTTAGGTGTATATGCAAACACTATACACGGACTTTTATACTCGCTCACTAATGTATAAACACGGACATGGAATTTCAAAGATTGACTATGTATCATTGAATTCTTTGTGAATCAAAACGCATAACACATACCAGCTCCCAATTTTGACGTTTCGTTCTCAAATGTTTCTCCGGAATAATTTTGTTTATTGAACATAGGTAAACAGTCGTTCTGGTCCTACAATGAGCGATGTAATATAAACTATATGGCAATTGTAATGAAATAGGCATACTTCCATTTGTATACCATACGTGTGTTACTGTATGGCAAGGTTATGCTTCGTTAAGGATTATTTGCGCTATTGTTTAGGTTAAACAATATTATCGAAACATAATTTTTCAAAGAATATAACGAATTATCTTGATTTTCTAGCAATGACGATGATAACGACGTGTTTATAACCTAACTGACATCGATCATCAGGATATTGTAAAGCATATATTTATGTCGATAAGACTATGGTTTCAATGTCAAAGTAATTGAATGAATGAAACGATTTGACGAAAACAGTCATAAGGATACAACCTGTACAGTGAGCATCACTACTGTTGTGTCGTTACGTTGTGGTCGACCGTTATCAAATGCCATTATGGTGATATTTATTATTCCTGTCAAGTTTGGATTTATAGCCTCATAATCAATCGACTGACGAAGGAAGACCTCTCCCGTAGATTTGTTTACGGTAATGTGGTTGATAAAGTTGTCATCAGACGTTTGTGTTATGTTGTAATAAAGCAAGCTATTATTTGATCGTTCCATATCGGCATCTGTTGCCTGGAATAGAATTACATTTACCACACACATCAATATGGGAAATAAAATAAATACAATCATTAATTAAATATACTCATCAATTTATATTCATTTATTACATAAGTGTGAGATCTCGGATGTAAGATGTGCGTTTGTTTATTTTATGCAGTTTAAGTAGATAATGTATCGAAACAATCATCACTTACTTTGACGGAGATAATCGGGTGTTTATAATTGATGTTCTCAATCACTCGAACTTCATATACATCTTGACGGAACTCTGGATCGTTGTCGTTCTCGTCTGTTAACGTCACAACCAATGACGAGGTGTTTCTGTGACCCGCAGTGTCCGTTACCGTAAGTGTCATGAAAAACGTGTCTTGACGCTCTCTATCCAGCGTATTTGGTGTGCAATTGGTGTATATTTCACCCGTAGCATTGTTTATGGTAAACCTAATAAGTATACATTTATTCGTTATTTGACAGTTCATCGAGCGGAAAAAGGGCACACATGAAATTATCGGTTTTATGTGAGGTTGTTAAAAAGCTTTCATTCTAAGCCAACTGTTTTAACACATTCGATCTGTCTTCCGACCATTATGCATAATTCACGATAATTTATTTTAAAATTACGTCATAATGTGGCGGATTTTATAAAATAAAAAAATAAAACAATTATATTTCAGCAAAAACATTTTGTATAATGTTTATTGTCATTTATATTTTACCTATACATACCATCGTCCACCCAGGAGCGAATAAGAAAGTGTCTCGGTACCATTCATATCTTTGTCAGTAGCCTGTAAAAAAAGTTCATTTCTGTTCAATTAAAAGGATTGACATTAAGGAAACGGGTATGAATTAAATGAACTATATATTTAAAAAAAACTGCCATGAACCACGCTTGAAATTGTATAGGCGTTATTAACCAAAGCGTCCATTGGCCAATTTTAATGATAGTTTTTGTATCGTGTCCATCCTTAAGGAACAAGTTTGTAAAGTTGGATCTAATTTAAAGCATAGTATGACTGGTACTTTAAATAAACGTTAAAGCAGATACGACAAACAATCAAGTAACTCGAATATGTATATGTATAATAGTGTAAAGTCGCATAAACACTTAAGCAAAACAATTTTAAAATTTCACTACGGCAATAAATAAGAAAGTATCTTAGAAAAGATGTACACCTGAAACACCTCAACCGTAAGCACAAATTTGAAATATTTTTCAAAAAATTACCTCTTTCCCTGACATTTAACGAATTTGAAAATCTTCTTTTTACAGCTATTTTGAATTTTGCTCAGTCTGACGACTGTTTGGTATTATTTCATTGAAGAAAAAAAAACATTTACTTTTATCATTGACTTACCGTAACTTTCCCAACAGACGTACCATTGGCTGGGTTTTCATGAATATTAAACTCGTACGCACCATGTAGGAACTGTGGCACGTTATCATTAACGTCTATAACGATCACTTTAACGGTAGCTGTAGCGCTGGATGTCGCGTTGAAAGGCTCCTCTACAGTGACCTATACGTTTAAAGAGTTGGTTTTATGGTTTGACGTTGGATTTTAGTAAATAAATAACAAATTAAAACGGTAGAAGTGAATCGTTAACAAATTGATCGTATGAGAGGAAAGGTAAAAAAAAGTCAGCCCTTAAATAGAGCAACTTGGTGTCTCGCAGGGGCATGGTTTCTTGTGGAATAATTATCATGCGTTATGTCGTTGCAGGCCCATTTTGTTGAATTGCCGAAGATTGTTGACTTCGTCATCTTTGAAACAACTGCAACACCAACGTGGGCTTTTCCACAACTTTATCGACTTTAAGAAAGCTTTCGACCGCGTGTGGAATTATGGCCTTTGGCAAGTTCTGAGAGGATTCAACATTAAACATTCAACAAGGTCTGGTGCAAGTCATCCAAGAACTCTACGGTAACGCCAACAGCGCAGTGCATCTCAATTGATATACGGATGCCTTATACAGTCTGAAGGGTGTCCGTCAATAATATCTGCTCTCCCATGTCATATTCTATTAAGAAGATAATGTTGGCGTCCCTCGAAAACGACCACATCGTCATCTCCATCGGTGGCAGACCCATATTCAACTTGAGATTCGCTGATGACATTGATTTCATTGGTGGCAGTAAACACAAATACCTTACAAATTCTTTGGAAGAGCAGGATCATACGGGATGGAGCTAAACACAGAGAGGTCGAATATCATGGCGAAACAAAGAAGAAAACCAGTGAAGATATCATAACAAATGGCGAGAAGCTCGCAGAATTTACCAGCCTAAAGTATTTGCAACCATGTCCTAGGATGATACCAGTATCGCTGAGGACCGAATAAGAATTGGCATGGTGACCGCAGCGATGACCAGATTGAGTAGGTTGTAGACGAGCAGCTCCGTCGGCTTTCCCAACAAGCACAGGCTGTACAAGTCTCTCGAAGTCTCCACCCTAACCAGGCTGCGAGACTTGGACACTTCACGCAGATAGAGAACGCACGGTACGGAACAGGCCTTTGAACTACAAAGAGCACACGACCAACGAGTACGTCCGAAGCATGACAGCAGCACTTGTGGGCCCGCAAGAGCCACATTTCGAACATCAAACGACGAAAGCAAGCTTTGTTCCGATACGTTACTAAGCACGACTATCTGTGAGGCCCAACACATAATTGACAGGCGATAGTCCCTCACCCCCCCCCCCC
>VMBQ01001906.1:0-26425 GCA_007657795.1 Dreissena rostriformis | reverse complement strand
GCTTTAAGACCAGACCGGTTAAGGGAGCACCTTACGCGTATATGCACGAGGAAAAGTTAAAATATCAGTTTTTGTGTAGTTGATTATTACTACATATCATATCTTGTCTGAATAACCAGTCAGCGTTATGCACGAATATGGCATAATTTAGTCTATTTTTTTGTTGTTTCACCTCTGTTTAATGAACTGGTTCTTAAAAGCATTAACGCACAATGTATCCTGTTTTGTAAATGTCTTACCAAAAGGTCAAAAGATTGGGTTCGCTCATAGTCTAATAACATGTCATTGTTATCGTTGGTAACTGTGATTTTGATTTCACTATATTGTGTAATAACAGACGGGACGGCTTCGAACGTTGGGCACGGTGATCCATTCGCAAATCTAACACTGATATTCATTTTTGCATGGTCTTCCTGTAACAAAAATGAAAATACTATTAACGGAATCTCTCTTAGGAAGTTTTTTTCAAAACCGTTTAAAACACATAAATAATTGCAAGCACCATTTTTATTCCTATAAACATATACACGTACATAATAACTACGTACAAATCGACATCGATCTCTTGTTGACTATTTCTGACGTTCGCAAACATAAAATCATATGCAAACAAATTAATGTTTCAAATCGTTGTAGATATTGTGATAGCAACGGCTTTATTATTTAGTTACACTAACTTATGATAACCAACCTATGTGTGTTGAATATCCACTGAAACGAAAGTATAACAAAATTGACGGAGGAGTAAAACCATCCACGTTAACCTAATGAAATATATTATAACTGTAATAAAGTCATACCATAGACTTCTGTGACACTTACTTGATCCGCATCGCTTACATAAACACCACCATGAATCTGTATTGCCACGCCCTCGCCGGCATTTTCCAAAATCGTTCCAGTATATATTGACTGGTTTAACTTGGGAGAATTGTCATCAAGGTCATTGATGGTGATGGTCACATTTGTTTCGGCAGAACTAGCACCATACTGGGGGAAATTGGTCTGGTTAACTTCGTTGACCTGAAAATACGTATTTATTTCAATGTGAATAGTATCAATGACGGTCATATAATAGAGAGCATATTATGTTACTGCCCTGTCATTGTGTAATACATCAGGTGATGCTAAAAATAACAGAACGGCGAATCTTGTCGAACTTTTGTTTTATTCGTGACGAGCCTGATATGTTACAAAGAGAGCAGTAGTCTGTTGTTCTGTGTATCTTACCTCGCCGTCCCTATTGTTAAAGAAATTATGAAATATAATCGATATGACGTGTGTTTTTTTCCCGGAATAAGTAAGTTTTTTAACGTTTGACCAGTTAATCGTGACTTAATGAGCACTTGCGCTTTATAAGTGTGAAATAAGTCATTGCGTTTTTGTTGCTTTATGTGTCTAAAAAATATTACATCTTGGTATCAAATAGTGTATGTGTTTGAATCTGATTCGATTGTACCAAACAGTTTGGCTTGATAGTTGATTCCATGTAATATGACCTTCCCTAAACAACCCTGTTGATGTTACATTAAAATATTATGTCATATACCCTTATATCAGGCGGATATCAATGAACTGGTATGTAAAATGTTTTAACTAACATTTCATTAATATATAAAAAAAAAAAACAACACCATAAACTGAACCATTTAAAACAAAGAATATTCCTGATGACATACTTGAACTTTCAATGTACATCCACCATTTCTATTCAGTATAACACCGCTGTCCCTGTCGATAGAAGCATGTGTGCGTATCGTGCCATCCTTGTTTATACGAAATAGTTCTGAACAACCACCATCTAAAAACAAAGTTAATACTATTCCCCAATAGAAGATGGCAATAAAGTGTTTCAAACATACATAATATAAATATATAAAAGTCCACATTTAAAATATTGTTCACTACCTCTCAGGAAAAACAATCCTCATATTCGGTTAAAAATGATTTACATTTATTTTATGTCGTAATTTTAATTGAAAATCAGGGCAAAATTAAGAAGAAATGTCTTTGAACAGTCATTCGGAAGTGAAATTAATACAGATATCATTTTCATCCAGCATATTCAAAAGTTGGAAAATATTATTGTATTATAGCTTGCTTATTACAAGACTTCTCAAACATTTGGGATGATCCATAATCAGACAAATGCATATAGATCGACTTATCGTAAATAATTTAATGTTTGCATTATTCGTATAGAAACTAATTCATGTATGATAGATGAAGCAATCAGATAAATGCATTTCAACGTACACAACAGTTCTGTAATTTTTTTTACAGAAAGGTATTTTATATAATGAATAGCATATACTGGTATTATAATAAATAAAAAAAAATAAAAAAAAATCTTAAATTATTGATTCTTCCTTAAGCTATTGACCTGTGTTTGTAAAGACACAGTGGCGTACTAAAAGTTAAGAAGAAAACTCATTTTGGTGTTGTTTTATTTAAGTGAATAAATAAACCGAATAAGAAGTTTGTAACAACATGCAATACCTTTTGAAACAATGATAATGGAAAATAAAAACTCGATCAAATTTGCCATAAATTATAATTTTAACTATTTATTGGAAACCATAAAAGCCGAAAACTACCAATTAATTTGTCAATTTTATCATAAACAATTGTTGTGTTTTGTAGGCTAAAGCCAAAGTCCATTTCTTTCTTTGTACGATAATAACGTAAAAGAATATATGTTGTTTACATGTCGTTATAATTATTTTAACTGGTTATTTAAATAATTATGTAAATTCTTATCTCAAACAGGAATATAACGTTGCACAGAAATTTCACTAAATATATATTGTGATCGATCGTTGTGCTCGGCGGTGATTCCTAAAATATATCATTGCACACGTTGTTACTTCTATGAAATGTATATGGTAAACTAATGGTATATGTATATACTGCGCATTGCTCTAGGTAGTATATTTTCCCGTGGCATATAAGTATTGCAAACACACTAGGTCTTCCTATCTTATACAGTTACGCCGAAAAATAACGTTATGGTTTCAATATTTTAAATGTCACTGTTGCACTGTCATTAATGTATTTAACGCTCTGTTTTATTTTTTACCTATGGACTAAGGGAGTTTCCTGAATGCATTCACTATTTACCTGGCACTATTTCGTAGGAAACCTCATTTGAGACACCAATGTCGCCATCGCGCGCATTCACCCGAATAACGGATGTATTCTAAATAGAAAAGTATACTGGATTGAAAATATAGATTATTTTGTTTTCATATGCACCAAACATTTACACGCTGAAAAACTTTGTAATAAACCCGAAAGGAGGCGTGTGTGTTTTTGCATAAAATGATTCTACCATAATAAAAAATGTATCTTTGGTATATGCGCACTATTAGTCATCTTACGGAACTAATTTGACATGCACAAACAAATCCGGGGCTGGCATACCCAACTACCACAACTATGTAGAAATAAGTATGCACGTAACTACAATCACCATTCATGAATTAGTGAAAATAGGCGGAGAAATAATTTCATAGCCATACTCCGTAAATGTTAAGGAACCGAGCTGAGATTTATGCGAACAATCTCAGGAGTAACTGTTGTTTCATCTGTAAACTGGGCCAACATAAGTTGTAATGATTTTGTTTAACCTTCCATCAATTGTGTTTATAGTTTTACACGGTTGGTTATATCTACAAAGGTTCATAATCAGATTGCGAATGGAATATAAACGTAAGCAACTATAGAAAACCATTTACATAAAACACGATTTTTTGTAAAGAATTTCCAGATTTGTCAAAAATAATCTCACCATTTGAACATTTTCATCAATATTTGCTCTGTAGAGGTTAGCTGTGAAGAAGGGCGCAGTGTCCTGCACGTCGTTGACCCTGATAATCAGATCCACGCTGTCATTTAGAGGAGGGTTACCGTGATCCTATGACAAAACATGTTTAATACCATAATGTTACTATAAGTACATATATGGGTATATATATATATATATATNGATTGAATAGCATCTACTGGTATGATAACGTTCAATTATGAATACATCTTACACCAGACCAATATTAGATTATGAAGTACCATAAACAGTAAATTTTGTTATTAATAATTCTCAATTTAATTTAAATCTTAAATTATTTCTTCCTTAAGCTATTGACATGTGTTTGTAAAAACACAGTGGGGCGTACTAAACGTTAACAAGGAAACTCACATCTTGGAATGTTTTGTTTTTTAATTAACGAAATAAGAAGTTACAATATGCAATACGTTTTGACACAATGATAATAGAAAATATAAACTCGATCGAGTTTGCCAGAAATTATCATTTTTAACTTTTTATTAAAACGCCTAAAACTACCAATTATTTGGTCAATTTCACCATAAACTTTTAAACTATTAATGGAAAAATACAGATGGGACGTATAATTCCGTATACTAATAATCTTATACAGACCCCGTGCTTTACAGCATTTCAATTGGGACGTATAGAGAGTGTCGCTTTGTGTATGCTTAATGCAAAGCCCATTTCTTTCTGTGTACGCATATTCAATTCTAATTACAACTAAGAATCAATAAACATGTTCATAAATATGTGTTAGAATATAATTATGTTGTTAATATGTCTTTTTTATTATTTAAACTGGTTATTTAAACAATTAGGTGAATTTTCATCTCCAACAGACATATAACTTTACAGAGGACATTCCCTAAATATATATATAATATATAATATATATTGTGATCGATCGTTGTTTTCGGGGGTGATCCCTTTAATATGTAACTTCAAATGCTGTTACTTCTATGAAATGCATATGACTGAATAATTGTATATACTTCGCATTTCTTGATTGTTTTATTGATATAAATGTAATTAGTTATGGACTAAGGGAGTTTACTGAATGCTTTCACTATTTACCTGGAAATATTGTGTAAGAAACGAGATTTGAGACACCAAGGTCGCCATCGCGCGCATTCACTTGAATAACGGATGTATTCTAAATAGAAAAGTATAGTGCGTTGAAAATATAGGTTATTTTGGTTTCATATTCACCAAACATTTCCGGGGCTTGCGCACCCAACTACCACAACCATGTACAAATAAGTTTGCACGTAACTACAATCACCCTTCTTGAATAAGGGAAAAATAGGCGGAGAAATAATGTCATAGCCGTACTGTTAAGTAACCCAGCTGAGATTCATGCAAACAATCTCAATATTTACTGTTTTGCTCTGTAAACTGGGCCAGGTTATAAGTTATAATGTTGTTCTTTGTAACTTTCCATCCATTTTCTCAAAAGGTTTACATGGTTGGTTATATCTTCAAAATCTTCATCATCAGATTGCGAATGGAACATAAACGTAAGCACCAATAGAAAATCATTTATATAAACACGTTTTTGTATCAAACATTTGCAGATGTGTGAACAATGATCTCACCACTCGAACATTTTCATCAATATTTGCTCTGTAGAGGTTAGCTGTGAAGAAGGGTGGAGTGTCTTGCACGTCGTTTACCCTGATAATCAGATCCGCGGTGTCATTCAAGGGAGGATCGCCGTGATCCTATGACATAACATTTTTAATATCATAATGTGTATATAGGTAAATATATGGGTATATGTATATACTTATAGTCACATTTACTAAACAAAATACAATGTTCAAAATTAATATACGATTTCGTTGATAAAGTGATAAAAACACAACGCGTCACTTGATAATTTGCATCACATATGTATCAGATGAAACAAATTAGACTTATCAATTTCTAGTACAAACACCCTTTTTCTCTTGCTTCATTCTTTTGGCAAACAACATAGTGAGTATGGTTGTGATGCTTTAACATTGATTACCTGAACCATGACCGTGAATTGATAATAGCTGTTTTCTTCGTAGTCAAGATCTTTCAACAGTTTAATCTCTCCTGTGTCAGGTGAGATGTTGAAATGACTGTTATAGTCATTTATCGCGCTGAGAGTCTATGTAGTAAAGCAAAATAAGAAATACAGGCAAGACCGTAAACTGTTTCATCACATACATTTTATTAGTTTCTTCACAATTATACAGAACTTATATGGAAACCTTATCAGTAACTACTATCAAATGATTTAAAAATACTCAACTGAATAACATGTCATTATGATTTGAAGAAATGCCCAGCTATACATGTTAGATTGACATGGTTTGAATGAGTGTTTATTGGGAGTTTATATTCGAATCTGGTAATAAAACAATAGCGTTATACAGTTTTACAACATTGGAGTGTCTTATTTAAATTCATAAACTCTTCTTCAGAAACAAAAATAAAAATGTACTTACAATAGTTGTCGGCNTAAGGATGAACAGATCATCGTCATAATCACACACACCTACAATACTAGCATGCGTTTGAAATACATACAAAATATAAACCATTTTCAAGTAACAACAACTTATTTTTGTGTGTATATATATATTATTGTGTTTTATTTGTCGTGAATATGTTATTGTTTCTCTATAAAATGTGTTATGACCTTTCTATTTTGCTCTGAGTTTTCTTTTGAACATATTGAAAAATACCTTGCAGACAATTGATCATGACAAATACCACATTGCTATTCACGTGTGTCGTGTCCATGGATGTAAATGATGTAAAATAGCCATTCGTGTAAAATACTCAAAATATAACAAAAGAGAAATTTACAAAAATAATTGAGTTAGAACCATAAAACTTCGATTACACTCCAATTTGTTTCCTATTTAAACCACTCAGACTCGTGTGAATCGTGTAGCCGGTAATTTACATGTGATACACTGCTAATCAATCGCCGTGACCACAGGGAAATACTTCGACGTGTAAACCTTAAAAACTAACTAACTAAAGCTATGCATTCCTTTGACAGTTGAGAAAAAGATAACCATTCAAAGTGTAAGACTGTTTACTTACCTCGTTAATATACCACCTGTAAGGCCGGTTTGTAAACACTGGCGGGTTATCATTGATATCATTGACTTGTATATACACTCCTGGCACTGATACCTTGACAGACAAAGCAAGAAGTAATGGATGAGGCATCACTTGAAATTTATAACTAACTCGTTCGTTTGCTCGCAGAATACGACGTTAATCTTGTGAAAAACCTCTTTACACTCAAAGTCGGCAAAATACGGGAAAATGATGTTTTCACGCGATTTTGAAAATGTTCTGTTTAAATGAGTAAGTAAGGCAATACTTTGTAGTTTTACTAAAGCTGATTAAGATTAACAACCACACACAATACAAAGTTAACTTCTTTATAAGGATTAACGAATATCCCCAGTGAAATCCTGACGACATCGACCCATTCAATACATATTTTATTCCATTTAAATATTGTTCAAATTTGCTGTTATACTTTTGTTTGTGCTCTGAATTAGTTAAAATTATGTTCAATATTTCGATTTAATTGCATTATATGCATAGCCGCAACGAAGTAGAATCGACAAGCGTTAACTGAGGAGAGCGGTAAAAGTTTTAGTCTGAAATTGAAAGTAATACCCTTTTTTTGTAATATATTTCATTTTTCACCATTGATTTAGTCGTTGTGTTGAATTGTCAAAGCACACGTGAGCAAAAGTCTCAGCCTTAAAGGACCTTTAGCTGCTGGCTGTTTCACGGTTGTTGATATCGAAATAATAGTGTTGTTTTGTTATTTAAACTAAAATATGCTGCATAATAAGCTGCTGTTAGTCCAAAAAGAATACGACGGATTCAACTAATTAATAACAGTACATTGTATGTAATATAATGTTGCAATTATCATTTAAATGCAATGTTGATACCATTAAACGTGTAACAAGACAAACTTACGGTGTTGCCTTCAGAGTCCTGAATATAAAACTTCATAGTATAGAGACTCTGTCCATGAGTGCCCTGAAATAATTAAAATTTAAACGATTAAAAAAAAAAAAGACATATTTAATATAATGATTTTCTTATGATATTAGCGGAATATTTGAATTGTATGTAATTTGTAGTATAATCGTGCTTTCCAATTTTGCATAATTTAACTGTCAATAATTAATCTTGTTTATTCAATTACTACATAGCATGTGGTATGTTGCGGCGTACCGTATCCCTGTCGAGTGGCTTTATGGTCCTCACTGTAACGTTGAATTGAGGAGGTGATGAAGCAGGTTTAATCTCTTGAGCTTCAGCCACGGCGATGTTTCTTGTGTTTTCATCAGATGGTGTAACGGTCACTGGGCCTTCGTCGGTTACGATGAAACTGAAGAGCGTGGTGCCTAAATGCAGTTCAAAAGCTCTGTGTTACCAATCTATTGCTCACACTATTTGTAACGGATACATGATATTTTATTTATTTATTTAGCGTTTGCGCTGAATATATTCCTTACATTTTAAAAAGTGTCTATCATAGTGCTAGATAAATTTATACGAAGTACGTTAATTTTAAGTGCGATACGTATTATATATGAGCTTTAAAGAAATAAATTGTGTACTCTTAGTTTTATTCAATAGATTAAACACTGTATACGAATTGCATCCATAAAACAACTGACTACACTTGCATAGAGAAATTAAATATTTCCTGTATTTGAAGGATAAACTTATTTTCGTACTGATAAAATTCGGAATCATTCATTAATCGTCGATAATGTACACGTACTTTCATTTGTTTCATTTAAAATATAAAAAGGAGTTTGCGGTAGTCCAGAAACACGAGGCGGTGCTAAGGCTGCTCCTCCTGCAAGTAAACAAGAAAGAAATATATTCAGGTACTTAGCATTGATTTTAATAACTAACTTGTATGTCGTTTGAAAGTTCAAACTGAGTATTTCGTGCTTAAATTATTGAACCGTATGATAAGGTTTTAACTCTGACATAAATAAATCTTTCTCTTTCAATCTGTTTGTTAATTATTGAATTGATAAGGGTTGTACTTCGTTGTAAATATAACATCACACGCTTAAATCTTATTTAGCGAATATGGAGATGTTTTATTTCACAATAAAACGCGTTATTGCCAATTCACGCATACCATACAGTATGAAAAATTTAATTTGTTTTACAAAGGATCAAAGAGGCATTTTGAAGAAGGAGTACGTTGCTATGATTGACTCGTATGAACGTATTTAATTCTGTTTTTATTAAATTGTCTTTTTACGCAAATGAGATCGCCGTGGTGCAGTGCATATGGTGTCCGCCTAACGATCAGGAGGTCACAGGATCGATCCCCACTGTGGGAGCGTTTTTCTCCCCTAAAGACACCAAGTACTGGTTCTACCCAGGCCCAATACTCATTGAATAGTCAAATTGCGTTGATGCTCCAGAGGAATCCTGCAATTAATCGGAAGAAGAAGAAGAAAACAATAACTCAAATTTACTTACCAAAAAGTGAAAATAAACACAATCCTATGAAAAAGTATTTTTCATTAAAATAATCCATGATCGTTCGTTATTTATTATCAACTAGTCGGTGATACATGTTGAACTCAATTAATCCAGAAATCGACTGAAAAAAGGAGTTATTTAAAATTGCACCTCACCTTTCTCGCAGATAAGAATTATCATTCATTCGATGTGTCCGTTTGTCCAAGATAAGTTTGCGTTCGCAGTGGTTATATCAATATATCGTTGATAAATTTGTCGATAACAAAATACCATAGCGATAGCCGTGTTGACCTTCTGATCATCTTTAAATCTTCTGTAATTGAGACAGTTTTTTTTATAATGGATGATGCCTTCAACTTCTTTCCGTCCGTCTGTCCGTCCGCCCAGCATTCGTTATTGGCCTTGAACTTACAAATTTACTCTACATTAACAGTTTTCGTACTTTTTTCCTCAACGCTTTCATATATTTACATGCTGTTTGGTGTGCGAGTCTATCTACTAGACTTTCAGATCAACTTCGAGTTTCGTTCTGCTCAATTATTTCGTTGAAAGAATTACGGGCCTTGTACTTAAACATTTCTTTAAAATAATATTGTTCCGAATTTTTTTGCGAAAAGCTTCCAGATATGTAGCTGATTTTTGGTGTGTGAGTCTACCTACATGACTCTCGGATCAAGTTTTAGTTTTTTAACTTATGTTGAGTTTTGAGACAAACGTGGATTGAGGGTGCATCTGTGCCCTATGGACACATATCTTGTTTATCTCTGTATTATAAAAAAAAAAGACATACTCCGCCGCCTGTAAGTGAAGGAAAAGGGAATATACGAGAGAAACTTGTATTTTGACAAAACAAAGGCTGTTCACATCTCATCATTCTGTTAATGTTACAATACATGCAGGTTGATTATATAACCCGAAAATAATACTTTCCCCACCAATGTNAATCTTCCTCTTTCAATCTGTTTGTTAATTATTGAATTGATAAGGGTTGTACTTCGTTGTAAATATAACATCACACGCTTAAATCTTATTTAGCGAATATGGAGATGTTTTATTTCACAATAAAACGCGTTATTGCCAATTCACGCATACCATACAGTATGAACAATTTAATTTGTTTTACAAAGGATCAAAGAGGCATTTTGAAGAAGGAGTACGTTGCTACGATTGACTCGTATGAACGTATTTAATTCTATTTTTATTAAATTATCTTTTTACGCAAATGAGATCGCCGTGGTGCAGTGGATATGGTGTCCGCCTAACGATCAGGAGGTCACAGGATCGATCCCCACTGTGGGAGCGTTTTTCTCCCATAAAGACACCAAGTACTGGTTCTACCCAGGCCCAATACTCATTGAATAGTCAAATTGCGTTGATGCTCCAGAGGAATCCTGCAATTAATTGGAAGAAGAAGAAGAAAAAAAATACTCAAATTTACTTACCAAAAAGTGAAAAGAAACACAATCCTATGAAAAAGTATTTTTCATTAAAATAATCCATGATCGTTCGTTATTTATTATCAACTAGTCGGTGATACATGTTGAACTCAATTAATGCAGAAATCGACTGATAAAGAGATTACATTATTTAAAATTGCACCTCACCTTGCTCGCAGATAAGAATTATCATTCATTCGATGTGTCCGTTTGTCCCAGATAAGTTTGCGTTCGCAGTGGTTCTATAATAGTGGTTGATAAATTTGTCGATAACAAAATACCATAGCGATAGCCGTGTTGACTCAGTCGTTTTAAATAACACCGCTTCAAACTTCCTGATCATCTTTAAATCTTCTGTAATTGAGAAAGTTTTTTTTACAATGGATGATGCCTTCAACTTCTTTCAGTCCGTCTGTCTGTCCGTCCGTCCGTCTGTCCGTCCGTCAAGCATTAGTTATTGGCCTTGAACGTACAAATTTACTCTACAATAACAGTTTTCGTACTTTTTTCCTAAACGCTTTCATATATTTACATGCTGTTTGGTGTTTGAGTCTGTCTACTAGACTTTCAGATCAAGTTCGAGTTTCGTTCTGCTCCAGTATTTCGTTGAAAGAGTTACGGGCCTTGTACTTAAAAATGTATTTACAATAATATTGTTCCGATTTTTTTGCGAAACGCTTTCAGATATGTAACTGATTTTTGGTGTGTGAGTCTACCTGCATGACTCTCGGATCAAGTTTTAGTTTTTTAACTTATGTGGAGTTTTGAGACAAACGTGGATTGAGGGTGCATATGTGCCCTATGGACACATATCTTGTTTATCTCTGTATTATATATAAAAAGGCATACTCCGCCGCCTGTAATTGAAGGAAAAGGGAATATACGAGAGAAACTTGTATTTTGACAAAACAAAGGCTGTTCACATCTCATCATTCTGTTAATGTTACAATACATGCAGGTTGATTATATAACCCGAAAATAATACTTTCCCCACCAATGTCACAACAACGTATGTACATATCAAACAAATGAAACGCAACCACATTTTAGATATGTTTACTCTGTTTACTTGTAAGTAGGCGTTCCTAAGTAGATATTTCAAACAAATTGTGTAATTTATCCTTATCTTGAATCCATACCACCAGGATCACACATTGAGTGTTCCAGTGTCGTAATAGTAACGCATTCGGGAACATGTCGATCAAATCAGAATTCACTATTTTTTAGTTAAAGCGCATGCTGATATAGCTCTGCATCCCAGCACAACAAATCAGTAAAGCATTCATGGTCAATGCTGATCTGGATCAGCACTCTAGCGCGACATTACATATAAGTTTTTGTTATTTCTTACTGAAAGAAAATACTGATGTTATACTATGATCTAAGACTTTTATTTTATGCTTTCCGGTTGTTTATAGAGAAATATCAGTGAAATAAAACTGGTATTTCACTGTTTCAAACATTGAAAAATAACAGTGAAAAAATATTTTCACTGTTTCAGTAAGATGCTTGAACTACTTCCCCAATAGCCCCATGGTGAGCCTCAATTTTCAATTTTCATTCAAGGGAGGCTACTCTACTTGAACATGAAACACATATTTACCTCCCTTATACTACTCTACTTTAACATGGCAAGCACTTTCGTAACTTTGAGTTTAATTGAATACACAAATTACTACGCCAGTATATGCAACACTATTAATTTTATAATAATTTAAATTGAACTATTGTTTGTTCTAATATTGAATGTATAATGTATAAACTATTTAATTTGAAATAGATATATGTTGAATGAAACATTGATGTTCATACACTTTTACATTTTTTCCAGATGTGAACTATTTTCTTGTGTAGTAAGTTCTTTGTGCGTTCTAAAAATTGGGGCACCCCACGGAGTAATTTTGAAAGCTACAAAAAATAACCATAAAATTAAAAAAATTAAATGTGTTGGATTCGATGGAATGTCGATTTACTTCACTCGTGATCATAGAAAAAAATATTTTCACTCCTGGCTGCGCTACTCTTGAAAATATAATTTTCTATGATCACTCGTGAATTAAAATCGATATTCCACCGAATCCAACAAATATCCTCTATGTATTTAAAAAAAAAATATTTAACCTTAATATAGGAACAGTTTTTATGACATATTTAAATCTAATATAAAAGATAAGCTAAGATAATTGAACTATGCCAGCATTGACTATATGTGTCGTGTTCTGAGAAAACTGGGCATAATGCTTGTGCGTAAATTGTCAACCCAGATTTGCCTGTGAAGTCCGCACAGACTAATCAGGGACGACAATTTCCGATTTTTTGCAAATTAATAGTTTAAACATTAAACTTTGCTAATTTGATATCTTGCTTGGCGTGCATGTAAACACTTTTCTTTTCAAATGAAAACATTAAAATAATGTACCTTCATGCTAAAGCTCAACTTAGCATTATTACCACTGTCATACTCCTGTGCTCCGATGTTTATATATACCGCCGATGTATTGAAGGGTGTCTACAAATGTCGTGCATATAATTGTAATATTGTAAACACTAAAACNACATTAAAATAATGTACCTTCATGCTATAGCTCAACTTAGCATTATTGCCACTGTCATAGTCCTGTGCTCCGTTGTTCATATATACCGCCGATGTATTGAAGGGTGTCTACAAATGTCGTGCATATTATTGTAATATTGTAAACACTAAAACTTCAGAACTTATAGCAGCAGATAAAGTTTTGATATCACTACTTTTATAATATAAAAAAATATCAATATAAATGGTGGAACAAGTATTATTTTTGGGAAATATAACTGACATACATAAACAGTAACATTAAAAGAATGGTGAGGAATGAACAAATAGTGCTGTGTCATTAGAACACATCTCTGATATGTTGTATTTAATTATAGGAGGCTAAGTATTTTTATACATTATAAAGACAAATGCGAAATAGTATAAACTGCCGAACTTACAATTTAAACAAAATGTATTTGTTAAAATATTTGAAGGCATCATCCAATCTCAATACCCCTCTTCAATAGAAAAGAGGATCCGGAAAATTCGAACCGATACAATTTAAAAACAAATGAGTTAACACGGCTATCACGATGGCATTGTGTTATCGACAAAATATCATTGATCTTATTAATATAACCACTTCAAACGCACACTTACCTAGGGCAAACGGAGGCATCTAATACACGAAACTTATTATCTGGGAGCACGTCGAGGCGAACTTTCAAATGATATCATCTTTTTATCAGTCGATTGCTGAATTGTTAAGTTTATTGTGTATATAACAATCGAAAATTTGATAACATTACATCTTAGAATGGATGACTACAGAGTCGAATGTTTTTTCAAATGATTCTGCTTCTTCGCATTTATTGGTAAGTAAACCGTTTCTGAATTGACTTGAATAATTGAAACACAACATATGCTTCAGTTCACGAAACAATCAATTTGAACGTTTAAGCTATAGGTCCATTAAAATCCTTCTTTAAAACACATTTAAACCCCGTTGAAATATTTATATCGTGCGGTAAAGTGACGTATGTATTATTGTTATTTATGGTTACCAAACATTTACCTGTGTGTCCAATGATCTCAAATAGATGTCGTGTCATTAATAAAGATGGAAGATCTCAATTTAATACAAAGCATTTAAAAAAGAAAAGAAATATGTATTATTTCAACAGCCTTGTAAACTTAAGTTACTACTCAACTTTACTTTTTTCATTGTTTACCTTCAGGAGGTGCAGCCTCTGGACCGCCTGCTATGTCTGGAATATCGAACAACGTTTTGCCGTTTGATGAAATAAATGATAGTATGTAAAGTATCAGTTATGGGTGCATACTTATTACAGATATCACAGCGAAATATAAGCATGTCTCATGTATTAAAAGCGTAGTTTTCTACATACTTGTATGTGTTGTCAGTTTTATTTTGGAAAGATCTTCATGTACATATAGTTTTCGATCTATTGAATACTATGAATTGGACAAAACAGATATTAAAGGATACAAAACTTACATTACGTACGAAATGTTTAATATGCGTACTTTATACATGTTATCCAACACGTTAGAATTACTTGATATGAAAAACCACTAACTGGAAACTTATTCGGGGCTATGACTAATTAAATAAATAATCCCTGTTTTGTATATCGCATGTATATTGATGTATTTAAAAGTATCATTTAGCATTCTTCTTCATTTAGTCGCCGTCATGCTGTTCTCTTTCACTGTGACTGATGAGGATACAGTTACCGTTGACCCATATGACGGAGTCACACGAAGTCATGTTTTGGCTGTACCTAATGAGATTTTACCTCAGTCAGGACTGAAACGTAAATTCAACATTACAGTGATGACCATCAAGCCACTCGACAGAGATCAGGTAGGCCATAAAAGTATATTTTCTGTATCATTTAATTAGAAGTTGTGATTGCCACATTTATTGTAATATACTGATAGTGCTATAATAGATCTAGATACAAATTAATGAAACTGTTCATTTAATTTGCCAACGTTCAATGGTATATTATGTTTTATGTATTTATCATTGTATTCGATTGGTGTAAATGAGTTCCTTTCTTATTTTGCAGGCCACTGGTGGACAGAGTCTGCATAAGCTCAGGTTAAATATCAGGGACTCTGAAGGAAACACCGTTCGTATTATTTGTATTAACTGTGGTGGTTTCAAACTTAAATGAATTTATTTCTACATTTCAAGATTTATAAAATAGCATGCTTGTGTTCGAAAGAATAACATTTTCTATCCATATATGTATTTAAAATCTACTTTCAGTTCAGATATGAAACATGTAATATAATAGCGAGAGTAGCAAGTATCGATATTATACTAAATAGTATTATGAGGTAATTACTCACAGCGCGAATATACCTAATAAAGTAAATTTTGTCCCAGCATTGAACATATTTTTTATCCTGTCAAGGTGACAACACCGACGGTGTATTTACAAGTGAACGATGTCAATGACAACGCGCCGCAGTTCATGAACCTGCCATACAGGCGGAATATAAACGAGGTAAGGATTTTGTATGTAGTTGCATACAAATGTGTATAACATTTGAAACTACGAGTGACCGTAAAAGACTTCGAGTAGGTAATGTTAACATTCTTGATATGATTGTAGAAGGGTTTTATATTTATCATAATTCAGGTAAGGTAAATTTGTTTAAAATACTATAAATTGGTTCTTCTGCATGTTTGCATTGTATCCACAATCAAAGTATGCATTTTATTAGTAGCTGTATTTATTTATTTTTAAATAATTATGCGAAAAAAATGGCATTTTTTGTAAACTTTTTGACTTCTTTCGTACATTGTCATAGATATGTAATGTATGGTTCTAATTTGTATTAATCTCATGTTTAAAAATAGTATTTGTTTGTATTTATATATTTTATTTATCTGCTTATCCGTTTTTCAAAAGGGTGCCAACATTTACTAAATGGCCGGAAGCACTATACATATGAACTAATTAAGAAAAATATTTTATAGGTCAAGATAAAATGTACATTTATTGAATAACTTTATTAACATGCATAACCATAACATTATTCTGCTTAAGCATCTATTCCCTGCTCGGTTTAAAGATTTCCGAAAGTTAAGGCACTATAAAACTTAAATTATTTGTCTCATATTTGATTTGCGCGTACCGTTTTGGCATGTTTTCATTTTATATCTGCGCAAGAACATTTTTTCAAAATCGTTTTAGGTTAGCGTTTGGTTTGTTATTAATTCTGGGGTAAGTGGGAGGTTCGGCTACCCCTCAAACCGGACTTACCATTCCAAGGCCATGATACCAGCTTTACATTTTTCAAGTTTATAGTTGCTCAAAACTTTAACGGCCAGTTAAGGTAACGGTCTGTTAACTTGAGACCCAAATAAAACTAGTTTTAAAAACAATGTTTTTATAAGACATATGCAAACTATTAAAGCAGACAAATGTGTTTACAATTAACATGTATTTTAAAAGGTTAACAAATAAGTCACATAAATAATTTGATCCAAAATTAACGGCTGTTAGCTTAACAGGCCGTTAAAGTTTTGAGCAACCGGGCCTGTTATAAAAGAATTGAATAAGAAAACAATTTCCACTCCTGATAGACTTCAAGGAGTTTTATTGTTTGTTATATTTAACATTTATGATGTGTAGTTTCATACGATCTTATCCCCGTTTATATCTCCAAAATTGTCATATTTCAGTCTTTAAAGGTTTTAAGCAGTAGAGCTATTGTGATTGATATGTATTAAGCATATGAACGATCTTTCTTACACATGGCTTGTTTGACGATTTTCTGTGGATACATGTACATTGCTATCTTGATAGTTAATTATCTTGAGAGTTGAGATTATTTTATATATGGATTATATTTCTTTGTATACAAATAATTTCAAAACCTATCGCTCATTCTTATGAATAGGTATCCGATACAAACGACACTAATTGATTGCAAGTATGTGCGTAGTATTCGATTTACGCGTTATATTGTAGCATTTATGTTTTCATTTTGTCTCTGCACATTTGATTAAAATTGTTTTAGACATGCGTTTGATTTGTGATGTATTCTGCTAGCTCTCAAACGTTCCCAAGCAGTGATTTCAGTTTTAATATTTTTATATTGATATATTTTGTTTTTATATTATAAAAGTAGTGATATCAAAACTTTATCTGCTGCTATAGGTTCTGAAGTTTTAGTGTTTACAATATTACAATTATATGCACGACATTTGTAGACACCCTTCAATACATCGGCGGTATATATAAACATCGGAGCACAGGAGTATGACAGTGGTAATAATGCTAAGTTGAGCTTTAGCATGAAGGTACATTATTTTAATGTTTTCATTTGAAAAGAAAAGTGTTTACATGCACGCCAAGCAAGATATCAAATTAGCAAAGTTTAATGTTTAAACTATTAATTTGCAAAAAATCGGAAATTGTCGTCCCTGATTAGTCTGTGCGGACTTCACAGGCAAATCTGGGTTGACAATTTACGCACAAGCATTATGCCCAGTTTTCTCAGAACACGACACATATAGTCAATGCTGGCATAGTTCAATTATCTTAGCTTATCTTTTATATTAGATTTAAATATGTCATAAAAACTGTTCCTATATTTAGGTTAAATATTTTTTTTTTAAATACATAGAGGATATTTGTTGGATTCGGTGGAATATCGATTTTAATTCACGAGTGATCATAGAAAATTATATTTTCAAGAGTAGCGCAGCCAGGAGTGAAAATATTTTTTTCTATGATCACGAGTGAAGTAAATCGACATTCCATCGAATCCAACACATTTAATTTTTTTAATTTTATGGTTATTTTTTGTAGCTTTCAAAATTACTCCGTGGGGTGCCCCAATTTTTAGAACGCACAAAGAACTTACTACACAAGAAAATAGTTCACATCTGGAAAAAATGTAAAAGTGTATGAACATCAATGTTTCATTCAACATATATCTATTTCAAATTAAATAGTTTATACATTATACATTCAATATTAGAACAAACAATAGTTCAATTTAAATTATTATAAAATTAATAGTGTTGCATATACTGGCGTAGTAATTTGTGTATTCAATTAAACTCAAAGTTACGAAAGTGCTTGCCATGTTAAAGTAGAGTAGTATAAGGGAGGTAAATATGTGTTTCATGTTCAAGTAGAGTAGCCTCCCTTGAATGAAAATTGAAAATTGAGGCTCACCATGGGGCTATTGGGGAAGTAGTTCAAGCATCTTACTGAAACAGTGAAAATATTTTTTCACTGTTATTTTTCAATGTTTGAAACAGTGAAATACCAGTTTTATTTCACTGATATTTCTCTATAAACAACCGGAAAGCATAAAATAAAAGTCTTAGATCATAGTATAACATCAGTATTTTCTTTCAGTAAGAAATAACAAAAACTTATATGTAATGTCGCGCTAGAGTGCTGATCCAGATCAGCATTGACCATGAATGCTTTACTGATTTGTTGTGCTGGGATGCAGAGCTATATCAGCATGCGCTTTAACTAAAAAATAGTGAATTCTGATTTGATCGACATGTTCCCGAATGCGTTACTATTACGACACTGGAACACTCAATGTGTGATCCTGGTGGTATGGATTCAAGATAAGGATAAATTACACAATTTGTTTGAAATATCTACTTAGGAACGCCTACTTACAAGTAAACAGAGTAAACATATCTAAAATGTGGTTGCGTTTCATTTGTTTGATATGTACATACGTTGTTGTGACATTGGTGGGGAAAGTATTATTTTCGGGTTATATAATCAACCTGCATGTATTGTAACATTAACAGAATGATGAGATGTGAACAGCCTTTGTTTTGTCAAAATACAAGTTTCTCTCGTATATTCCCTTTTCCTTCAATTACAGGCGGCGGAGTATGCCTTTTTATATATAATACAGAGATAAACAAGATATGTGTCCATAGGGCACATATGCACCCTCAATCCACGTTTGTCTCAAAACTCCACATAAGTTAAAAAACTAAAACTTGATCCGAGAGTCATGCAGGTAGACTCACACACCAAAAATCAGTTACATATCTGAAAGCGTTTCGCAAAAAAATCGGAACAATATTATTGTAAATACATTTTTAAGTACAAGGCCCGTAACTCTTTCAACGAAATACTGGAGCAGAACGAAACTCGAACTTGATCTGAAAGTCTAGTAGACAGACTCAAACACCAAACAGCATGTAAATATATGAAAGCGTTTAGGAAAAAAGTACGAAAACTGTTATTGTAGAGTAAATTTGTACGTTCAAGGCCAATAACTAATGCTTGACGGACGGACAGACGGACGGACGGACAGACAGACGGACTGAAAGAAGTTGAAGGCATCATCCATTGTAAAAAAAACTTTCTCAATTACAGAAGATTTAAAGATGATCAGGAAGTTTGAAGCGGTGTTATTTAAAACGACTGAGTCAACACGGCTATCGCTATGGTATTTTGTTATCGACAAATTTATCAACCACTATTATAGAACCACTGCGAACGCAAACTTATCTGGGACAAACGGACACATCGAATGAATGATAATTCTTATCTGCTAGCAAGGTGAGGTGCAATTTTAAATAATGTAATCTCTTTATCAGTCGATTTCTGGATTAATTGAGTTCAACATGTATCACCGACTAGTTGATAATAAATAACGAACGATCATGGATTATTTTAATGAAAAATACTTTTTCATAGGATTGTGTTTCTTTTCACTTTTTGGTAAGTAAATTTGAGTATTTTTTTTCTTCTTCTTCTTCCAATTAATTGCAGGATTCCTCTGGAGCATCAACGCAATTTGACTATTCAATGAGTATTGGGCCTGGGTAGAACCAGTACTTGGTGTCTTTATGGGAGAAAAACGCTCCCACAGTGGGGATCGATCCTGTGACCTCCTGATCGTTAGGCGGACACCATATCCACTGCACCACGGCGATCTCATTTGCGTAAAAAGATAATTTAATAAAAATAGAATTAAATACGTTCATACGAGTCAATCATAGCAACGTACTCCTTCTTCAAAATGCCTCTTTGATCCTTTGTAAAACAAATTAAATTGTTCATACTGTATGGTATGCGTGAATTGGCAATAACGCGTTTTATTGTGAAATAAAACATCTCCATATTCGCTAAATAAGATTTAAGCGTGTGATGTTATATTTACAACGAAGTACAACCCTTATCAATTCAATAATTAACAAACAGATTGAAAGAGGAAGATTATTTATTTAGTTAAAACCTTATCATACGGTTCAATATTTTAAGCACGAAACACTCAGTTTGTACTTTCAAACGACATACAAGTTAGTTATTAAAATCAATGCTTAGTACCTGAATATATTTCTTCCTTGTTTACTTGCAGGAGGAGCAGCCTTAGCACCGCCTCGTGTTTCTGGACTACCGCAAACTCCTTTTTATTTTTTAAATGAAACAAATGAAAGTACGTGTACATTATCGACGACTAATGAATGATTCCGAATTTTATCAGTACGAAAATAAGTTTACCCTTCAAATACAGGAAATATTTAATTTCTCTATGCAAGTGTAGTCAGTTGTTTTATGGATGCAATTCGTATACAGTGTTTAATCTATTGAATAAAACTAAGAGTACACAATTTATTTCTTTAAAGCTCATATATAACACGCATCGCACTTAAAATTAACGTACTTCGTATAAATTAATCTAGCACTATGATAAACACTTTTTAAAATGTTAGGAATATATTCAGCGCAAACGCTAAATAAATAAATAAAATATCATGTATCCGTTACAAATAGTGTGAGCAAAACATTGGTAACACAAAGCTTTTGAACTTCATTTAGACACCACGCTCTTCAGTTTCATCGTAACCGACGAAGGCCCATTGACCGTTACACCATCTGATGAAATCACAAGAAACATCGCCGTGGCTGAAGTTCAAGAGATTAAACATGCTTCATCTACCCCTCAATACAACGTTACAGTGAGGACCATAAAGCCACTCGACAGGGATACGGTACGCCGCAACATACCACATGTTATGTAGAAATTGATTAAACAAGATTAATTATTGACAGTTAAATTATGCGAAATTTGAAAGCACGTTTATACAACAAATTACAGAAATTCAAATATTCCGTTAACATCAGACGAAAATCATTATATTAAATATGACTTATTATTTTCTTTATGAAATTCTAATCGTATGAATTTTAATTATTGCAGGGCACTCATGGACAGAGTCTTTATACTATCAAGTTTAATATTCAGGACTCTGAAGGCAACACCGTAAGTTTGTCTTCTTACACTTTTAATGGTATCAACATTGCATTTAAATGATAATTGCAACATCATATTACATACAATGTACTGTTATTAATTAGTTGAATCCGTCGTATTATTGTTATTGGACTAACAGCAGCTTATTATGCAGCATATTTTAGTTTAAATAACAAAACAACACTATTATTTCGATATCAACAACCGTGAAACAGCCAGCAACTAAAGGTCCTTCAAGGCTGATACTTTTACGTGTGCTTTGACAATTCAACACGACGACTACGTCAGTGGGGTAAAATGAAATATATTACAAAAAAAGAGTATTACTTTCAATTTCAGTCTAAAAATTCAACCGCTCTCCTCAGTTAACGCTTGCCGATTCCGCTTCTTTGCGGATGTGCATATAATGCAATTAAATCGAAATATCGAACATAATTTTAACAAATTCAGAACACGAAAAAGCATCACAGCAAATTTGAACAATATTTAAATGGAATAAAATATGTATTGAATGGGTGGTTGTCGTCAGGATTTCACTGGGGATATTCGTTAATCTTTATAAAGAAGTTAACTGTGTATTGTGTGTGGTTGTTAATCTTAATCAGCTTTAGTAAAACTACAAAGTATTGCCTTACTTACTCATTAAGACAGAACAATTTCAAAATCGCGTGAAACATCATTTTCCCGTATTTTGCCGACTTTGAGTGTGAAGAGGTTTTTTCACAAGATTAACGTCGTATTCTGCGAGCAAAAAAACGAGTTAGTTATACATTTCCAGTGATGCCTCACCAATTTCTTCTTGCTTTGTCTGTCAAGGTATCAGTGCCAGGAGTGTATATACAAGTAAATGATATCAATGACAACCCTCCAGTATTTACAAACCGGCCTTACAGGTGGTATATTAACGAAGTAAGTAAACAGTCTTACAGTTTGAATGGTGGACTTTTTCTAAACTGTCAAAGGAATTCATAGCTTTAGTTAGTTAGTTTTTAAGTTTTACACGTCGAAGTATTTCCCTGTGGTCACGGCGATTGATTAGCAGTGTATCACTTGTAAATTACCGGCTACACGACTCACACGAGTCTGAATGGTTTAAATAGGAAACAAATTGGAGTGTAATCGAAGTTGTATGGTTCTACTACCATAACTCAATTATTTTTGTAAATTTCTCTTTTGAAATATTTTGAGTATTTTACACGAATGGCTATTTTACATCATTTACATCCATGGACACGACACACGTGAATAACAATGTAGTATTTGTCATGATCAATTGCCTGTAAGGTATTTTTCAATATATTCAAAAGTAAACTCAGAGCAAAATAGAGAAACAATAACATATTCACGACAAATAAAACACAATAATATAAATTCTCTTTTTTTAATTTAAGTTGTTGTTACTTGAAAATTGTATATATTTTGTATGTATTCCAAACGCATGCTAGTATTGTAGGTGTGTGTGATTATGACGATGATCTGTTCATCCTTACGTTAAACTGTTCTATTCTGAATACACGTGTCTAAATATACTACATGTGTTATTGTATTGATAACGACTGACATTAAATAACGTATAGTACTTTTTTTTTAAATTATTTACCAGACCTTTCATAGAGTTCCCTTTAACACATTGGAGAATTACACAATCAGTTCACCTCAAATAGATAAAAAAAAAATCTTCATTTATCACCAGGACCAGGAGGACAAATATATTATTGATTTAAACTCTTAAGCATTCGAATGTTCGTCTACTAACAAGGACATGCACGATATTTGTAGAAACCTTTCAACGATACGGCGGTATTCAAAAGCATCGGAGCCTATGACTACGATAGCGACCAGAACTCACGGCTCACCTATAGCATGACGGTAACCGTTTGCTCTTCAAACTAAGACTTATGAGAAAAATTATCTCCCTTTTCAAACAAAAATAGTTGCAGAAGTAAAATCATTTCTAAATAAACTATTTATTTTAAAGAAAATGACGAGTTAAATTTAAATAAGAAATTATTCATTTTTCAAACCAGAATAGTTCCGAAAGAAAAAACAATTTTTAAAAAAAAACAATTTGGAAAAATGTATTCATATAGAAAAAGACGCATTAAATTTCCATTTACATGATCAAACGATAATTTACAACACAGTTAGTGTTGTTTGTGTTGTTTTAGCGTTGTTACGATACAAGTTATTTCTGTTTTAAGGGAAATCCGCGCTAATCATGTAAGAGTTTTCAAAATTGAAATTAACTTCTGCATGGATTATAAAAAATCGAATGCAAAAAAAAACACCAACATACTAGCTGAAATGTTTAAAAAATATATATTTTAAGTTTAAGATAAACTTTGGGTGCCATCTTTTTATATAATATTTATTCGAACAAACAAACAATTATGTAGGAAACACGAATTATTGTTAGTATTTTGACAATCAATTCAGAATATCTAACAAGAGCGAAGTATATGCTGTGATAATTGATGCGTTTTCAATATACTGATATATAAATTACTTGGTTATCGATTTGTCATGAGTCATCTTAAAGTGTACTTTTTTAAGACTTNGAGTTTTGCAGAAAATATATTTGCATTTGAGGTTTTGTGGGTCGAGTGGCTGTTTAGGGTTGGGGTGGCCGGGGTTGGATGCGATTTAGTTTCCGTCGTGTTATACACATCCTGTACTAGGTGATGACTGTGATTGCTCGGGGTTTTGTACGTAGAAAGGCTGGATGTCTGCGTCACTTCCGTGTTAATCACAATAGGGTCGTGCGGAGCCTGTACCAGGTGCTTACTGTAAAAACTGAGGGTTTTGTCCGTAGAAAGGGTAAATGACTGCGTCACTTCCGGGTTTATCACAGTAGGGACATGCAGAGCTGCCTCCGTTGGAACCTCGTTACCTTGCAAATCCATCGCCTCGGTAGCTGGGGCGAGGAGTTGAGGGGCCTCGGTAGCTGGTGTGAAGGGTCGAGGTTTTGAGGGCATACTGACTGCACAATCGACTTCGGGTGTGGGTACGGCTGCTGTATCAAAAGAATACTGATTCGCAGAGGCCGTCCAATCAGTCATTGAGGCTGTTCTACCACGGATATGCGCGGGATAAACAGCACTGATCTTGCGCACATTTACCAACCGGTTAGCCCCAATGTATTTGCCCCATTCGGGCAACTCATCATGTATAATAGATCCATCTTTAATAAGCTTTGCCGGGTACACGATGTAAACTTTCAACCGCGGATTTTGCTGTTTTAGTCCTTTTTATTTGGGCCAAAGCCTGCCACGGGCATCTTGGATTTCACGTGGGAAATCATGGTCCACTAAAAGTTTGTGTTCCGCAATCGGCGTACATTGTCCATTATAAGCTCAACGTTGCCATAATCTCGAAAATTTGCAATTATCGGCCTATTGTGGTGCATTTTGTTTGGATTTTACTGTCCTAGTCGATGCGCTCTTGCGATAAATACATGATGCGGGTCAATGTCAAGGTTGTTCTTCAGAAAATCTATAATGAGCTGATTGCAATTTTCACCAAAATTGTCAATGAAACCACGAAAGATAAGATTGTTACGCCTCGATCTTGCCTCTATATAAATCGATTTATAGGCCAACGTTTTCAGCAAGTCTGAGTGTGTGTTTGTTGTTGAAGCAACTTGATTGAGGTGTTCATTGAGGGTTATCAATGAATTTTGCAGACCCATCATATTTGTGTTAAAGTTAATTTGCACACTGCGAATAAACCGGACCTCGTCAAACACGTGGAGCATTTTGTCATCAAGAGAGCTATGCATAAACTCTTGTCTGGATATGTTTTGGTTTTCCAAACTGCTTCGTTGCTCGTTTTCCCGCTCGGCCATGACGCTAAACCGGTTCTGCACGGGCACAGAAAACTCTTGAAAATCCATTTGTAAAACACTAGTATGTCCAATTCACAGTTCAGTAAGTGGAACATCCTATATCCGTACAATGTATGTAACACATAAACGTTTTAATTTGCTGTGTATAATTAATAAATGAATATTTTCACTACACCGAGTTTACACTGTAAACACTGTATCACGTCCATTTATGTGTAGATGAAATTTAAATGTGATCCATTGCGATAACAATCGGTAAGTAATTAAAGAGAATATAATTTAATACGTGAAATAATAAGCAATGTAATGACATAATGTAAAAATCTTATCTGACCTTGAACGCAAGTGGTAATGTTCGTCCAGTGCCCGTTCTGACATTCACTTGTCACATTGTTAGTGTCAAGCGGAAGGTAACCCCGGTTACATAGAAGCCTGCGCTTGTGACCTTCCTCGTGCGTGTTTCCGAGGATCTTTCCATGGGCCTGGTCCTTGACCGGTGGACAAACTGCAACAAATATGACAAATGTTAATTCATAACCATATGAACGAAACACAGTAAGCATATGTTAATTTGAAATGCGTACTTTCAACAGATTCACCGAATCGTGTAATGTACATCCAACCTGACTTAGCGTCCACCTAAGAACAATGCTTATTTGCCTACAACGGTCAGTCTGGATCCCCCCGACGGAAATCCTACTATAGTACACATGAGAATAACGATCACCTGTCTTTAACGGCCGACGGCCAGAATATATCACTCAAAGAGCCATTGTTCACCTTTTTATAGTGATAACGAGTCAGTCGTTTCAAATTGCTTAAGTAAACACTCAAATCAATCTTCTTTGTTGTCTCTTATTTCTGACGCGTCCGCAGTCATAACGCCATAGCTGAAATTATTATATATTACACATGAGAATAACGGCCAGCTGTCTATTATTATTATTATTATTATTATTATTATTATTATTATTATT